>PVKY010003378.1:0-21895 GCA_004027775.1 Bradypus variegatus | reverse complement strand
AGCCCAGGGCCAGGCCTGGAGCAGGAGAGACCCCCCCCCACCCCCAGAAGTGGGAGAAAGAGGGCAGGAGCAACCAGAGAGCACAAACCCAAATGCCCCCAAGGGCTGGGCAGTTCAGGGAGGTGAGCAAAGGGGGCCGCGGTGAATAACTGTGGCCCATCCACACCCACAGAGAGCAGGCTCTGCTAGGTTCCAGCCAGCCTCCCTCCACCCCCAACCCCATCCCCCTTGGCAGATTGCCCCATTTTGTCAAGCAAATTAAGAGATCTAGATTTTTAGGTAAAGACCTTGATTTTTTTAAGTGTGGGCATCTACTTCCAAATAAGCTGAAACACTGGGTTGTGTCAAAGTAAAAACAAATCCAGACTGGGAAGCATTGTTGTAAAGGTCAGGAAAAGGGATTTATTGCAACAGAGGGAGAGAACTCTCTGACCATATGGTCCACAAGCATCTTAAGGGTTAGGTTAAAAGGAGTTTCCCTTTAATAGAGAGGAAAGAACTGGGTGTGGGGGAGTGGGGTGAAAGTTTAGCATGATGAAATAGCAAATCTGAGAAATTTTATGCAGAAGCAGCCTATTTTCTGGGAGGCCCACTTAAAGTTCAGGAGTCTGCAGGAAGGAGAGAAGCTTCACCGTTTGGTTAACAAACATTTTGTAACCATTGATCAGTGGGGACAACCAGTTCAACTAATCATTTATGACGCAAAAAATGGGAACTTGGATAGCCTGTGTCTGGTCTTGTTCTAGGTAAACAAGGGGGGCATCTGTGAGTCTTACCTAAGCCATATGGGGGAGGGGGTTTCTTTGCAATAAGCTGTTTTCTGAGCACGGAGGGTGCAGGGGTGGGGGTGATTCTTGCACTTCTCCATTTTCCAGAAACATGAGGCTTGGGTAAAGTTAAACACTGTCAGTGGTTTGGCTCAAACCAAGAGTATCAGCTGGCTCTGCTGGGCCCTCAGACCTGCCTATTACCTCTGGAATCAAAGAGTGGGTTGATGTATGAATTCTTCCACCTGCTCAGTGACTGAGCAAATACTTCTTGAGTGCCTCTTGATGGGCCAAGATCTCCATCCTCACAAATCTCACATTCTGGGGAGACAGATAATAAACAGTGGCTTTGATAAATGGATGAATTACATGTTCAGCAGTGCAATGCTTTGGAAAAATTAGTGTGGGGAGGGGCCCCCAGGGAAGTCACAATTTAAATGTAGTAGGTCTAAGTGAGAAGGTGGCATTCAAGCACAGACTTACAGGAGGGGAGCAGGCTCATGGGGCAGGTACAGGGTGGGGAGAGCCTTGAGAGAAGTGAGCATACTTCACGCAGTGTCTTGTAAGGCTATAGTTGAACTGTGGGTGCTGTTCTGAGTGGGAAGGGGTTGAGAAAGAGGAGAGACTTGATTTTATTACTTTTTAGTAGGACCATTTGACTGCTTTGGTGAGAATAGCAGAGGTGGGCGGGCAAGTAGGGAGGTGGGGAGATAAGGGTGGCCTGTTCCTGGGAGGTGAAAAATGGTCAGATTTAGGATGAGTTTTGAAGGTAGAGCCTGCAAGATTTGTTGACAAATGGGATATGAGGGGAGAGAGAGAGAAGAGCCCAGGTTTCTACTGGGAAAGAAGGCTGCACCCAGTAGAGCTTTTGGAGAGATGAGAGCCTCTGCAGATGTTGAGTGCGATTGGTCGCCTCTGTGGAGCTGTCCAGAGACAGATGGTGCTGGAGGCTGAGACCCTGCAAAGTGGGGAAAGCCCCAGACTGAACATTGCGGTCTCACTGAATCAAGGCATTTCCGATTGCAAAAGAGACTCTTTTGAGACGCAGGAAGCTGACTCGTCTGCAGAGAGGACAATGACCTACCCAAGGTCATTCAGGAGATTGGGGCGGAGGTCCGGTGCAGGCGCAGGCTGGCCATTCTGATGCCTACACTCTCCTGTGTTGCCACGAAAGAGGTGCGGTGAAATGGACCGTGACTGTCAGACGATCTCCCCCCACCTCTGCCCCTCCACCCCCACCCAGTTGCCTAATGGGATTCATGATCTGCAAATCGGGTAGGTTGGGGGCGCTGCCAGGCCAGGGGAGCTATCGCCCGCAAGGCTCCAGCGAAGCCCCCACCCCTGGACCCAGGCGCTCACATCAGCGTGTGTGACAGGTGCAGATGGTGCTCTGGTTGCTATGGCGACAGAGAAGATGCATGGCCCCGATCAAGGCCGTTTCAATCGGCGGCGCCCCCCCCCCGGCCCCCTTCCCGGTCCAGGGTGTGGAAGCCGGGTGGGGGCGGGGACCTCCGGGTCAGCCTGGCCCAGACAGCTGGTTAATGAGCCCACTCTGGGCATCCCTGGGACATGGTGGCCTGGGGACTCATTAGGAGAGTATCCTGCTGCATGCTTTACAATGGACGCTGTGCTGGTGATGGGAAAAGGGTGGGTAAGGGATGAACAAGTTTCCAGGGGTGGTAGTGAGTAGGGTTGGGGGTTGCATTTGCCTCCAATTGGAGCAATCTTCAGGATGCTAGACCCAAGTTCACTAAAGTGACTCAAAGACCAACTAGCTGAAACACCCCTGGGCAAGTCACTCTCTTGCCCTCTCAACTGGAAAATGTGGGTGTATACCCAATGGGCTGGCTACTGTCCCCTCTGTCTGTCTTAGAGCTTAGCCTGAGGGCTGGGCTTCCCCTCCTTCACCCTGTGTTGCATCACTGACAGTTCTTCTCCTCCCCTCCCTGCTTGGCACCCCCACACCCACCCCATCTAGGGCAGCCTCTCCTGGATGTTACACTGTTCCTTCCCTTCTGGGGCCAACCTCTCTGCCTGTAAAAGGTGGCCTCTGGGCCTTCCCAACTAGGGGGACTGGTGAGAGGGAAGACAATTTCCAAGGAAGAAATCAATTCCTTCCTTAGCTGCCTCCGCTCCCCCTGCAGCTTTCCCCAGCTCATCTATCTTTCTTTCCCTGTTCCTTTGTCAACTACCTCAGCTCTTGCTGCCTCTTGTGTTCACCTCCTTCCTCTGCCTCTCTTAGAGCATCAACTGATGGCCTGCAGCTGCACCCCAGTGCCCTGGTGGCTGCCCCCTCTGAGGTCAGTGTGGAGCGGGAGGCCACCAGTAAGGGCAGGCCCAGCAGCTAGCAGCCCTTTGGGGTAGAGCTGCAATGTCCTCATCACTCCTCCAAGCTAGTTTGTCACCAGTCTGAACTGACCAAAGGAAGAAGGGCAGGGAAGAGCTTCCATTAAACTACTTTGTGCCAGGACATTTTGCACAGGGTCTTGTCTCATTCAATCCTGTTTGAGAGACGAGAACAACTGAAGCTCACAAAGCTGTTGGACCAACTTGGTGACCATCAAAGTCTTGGACCTTCAAGGCCACACAGCTAAGGAGGGAGGAAGCCAGGTTTGGAGCTCAGGTGTGTGTAAAGGGGTGATGGCCTCCTGGCCCTGCTGTGAGTTTCTCTCTCAATTCATAGACCTTGCAAACCCCAGCTCTTCTCCTCTCCCTCCCTCTCTCTCTCTCTCTCTGCAATGTAACGCAGACCCTAAAGCACATGAATTTGGTGTGCTCTGATCCCAAGTTGAGCCTGGATTATACTTGGTCATGAGAGTGATAGATACCATGTCTGAGATCTGCCTTTTAGACCTCAGATCCATTCATTCCCCTCCACTCCGCTTCCCTTCCTTCCTCTCTCCTCCCTCCCTCCTCCCCTGCCTTCTCCTCTCTTCCCCTTGCCTTTTCTTTCCTTCCCTACCCCTACTCTGTGTTACAGGTACAGCATTCCCAGGCTTTCTTGCCCACTGACTTCCTGGTATGTTCACCCAGTAGGAGGCACTGATGAAGGCTGGAGGAAGAGAACACCAGGACATTTTTCTGGGTCTTCTCTGGGCAGCATCTCTAGCAGTGGGGGTGTCTCCTCCAATGCTCTTGCTTCTGTTAAACTTAACCCACTTTCCTGGTCCCAGCTCCCACCAGAAAGCCCCACATGGTTGTGGATGCTGCCTAATGCCCTGGCTTCTGGGCTCTGCTGATGCCACCTTCTCTCTTTGGTGGCTAATCTCTGGCTTGCCTGCATGTTCCATTGCTGTTTGACTGCTTAGCAATTCCATCATTTCTGTAGCAATTCCATCAATTCCACCTTAAATCCTCTCTGTTTGTAAGACCCAGAGTGGTTTCCGTGTCTGGGAAAGATTCCTGACTGATACAGTTCTAAACCATCCCACTGTTGAGGAGATAAGGACCCAGCTATATGCATCCAGGGAGGAGGCAAGGGAAAAATGACCTGAGTCTGATCCACAGCATCACCTTGACACAATGCCTAGCACATTCTGGGCTCTGACATCCGCCCACAACAATGGATTCTTGGTGCCTGCCTTTGTGGGCTCTTGTTGGAGTAAAATGTGGTAAAGTGCTTGCTGGTATGCAGGACTTACCACAAAGCGCCCCGAGTTTCCCACATGTCCATGCTGAAGTCTTCATTGTTCTCAGCCTGGGCTGCCTGGGACCACACATGCAGCCTTATCCTGCACTGTCCCATCCCACAGCTCACCCAGGGTGAGTCCAGCCAGATTCCTGGGGAAGTTAAGCAAAGCTCTGACAGTCCTCAGGGAATGGAGACAAATGGCAGAGAAGAGTGAGTTCCTGAGAGATGTCTGAGAAGGTGGTAAAGTCTAGATGGGGGACCCTGGAGACTTGGCTCACTTTTGTCCTCTCAAGATGACAATGGTACGACCTTGGGGAATGGGATGCCTGAATGCCCTCTGTGGGAGATAGTTAAAGAATCAGAGGACTGAGATGGAAGGAGATGTCATTGAGGTCTTAGAAAACAGCTTCCCACCAGTACAGGAAGCCCACCCAAAGCAAATGTCAGATGGCTGAGCATCTACAGTGACATGGCCACCACCCAGGTTGTCTCAGCCATCCTGAACAGCTCTGATGTTACAGAATGGAGTCATGTTCCAGGGAACCAGGCACACATGAAAATCAATGGCAAGTAGACATAAAATACCAGCAGACATGGCTATAGATGGTCCAAGGGGCCTTCTCCCAAGCTGCAGCACAGATACAAACTGAGTGGCTTCTCCAGGGGCCATCTCTGCAGCAGCCCTCCCTCTGTAACTGACCCCACCTCTCCTAGCACGTGACGCCCATTGGGCCAATCTCACTGGCCATGCTGCCTGATCAAGGAGTGAGCACATTACCCACACCAGCCCAATCCTAGTAGAGCCGGCACCTTCCAAGGGAGTGATTCCAACCTCAGTTTCCATGTGTCCACTTTCCCAAAGATGCAAACAGTTCACAGAGCTCCCTGCACCAGCCTTGCCCCATTCCACTCAGTGGGGTTCCTGGAAGTTAGTGTTTTCCTGGTCTGTTGAATGCATCCATCCTTAGGATAAGTCCCACCCACTTCCCTCTCCCCATGAGGCCGTGCCCATGAGTCTAATATAAGAACCAGGCCTGAAGTTGATTGACTGTGGCCCTGCCTGACTCCCCATGACTGTGTTTCAAATGACCTAACTTCCCAAGTCTCCCTGTCATCTGTTGCCTCCGAGCACAGGCCGTACCTCCTTCTCCCCTCCATCTTCTGCAATCACCTGTCATCTTGAAATCCACACCAAAAAGCCCCTTTACCTGGCTCCACCCATCTTCTGGGACAACCCCCCACTCACCCACACACAATCCCAATTTGTCCAAATGCCCCTCAGCCCCAAGGGTGACAGAGGGGGTATTGCCCAGCCCCCACCCCAGTGCACTCTGCAGGGACCACCAAGCAGCTATGACAAGTGGGTGTGGGAGGGAGGTGTTTTTTAACCTCATTTGTTACCTCTCCAAGGCCCAGAATGATGGGCTGAGGTGACATCCAGTCATAACTCCATTATCTCATTGGAAATGTTCTCTAACTGAAACATTAAACAGCAAGTGAGCGTAATTTCTAGGCAGAGAGCAGCTTCATACAGGAATTTGCAAGCATTACATGTTCTCTTTCCTCCTTGCAGTATGTATACTTTATCTTCTGAAACAGAGCTCATGACAGAAGAACAATTCTCAGGTGGCTACTCTGGAAAAGGAAAAAGAATCATTCTATTCATGGGAGTTTTTGGGCTTTTGAACTTATAAAGAGGAGTTTGAGCAAGGGTCTACCAGAACCATCCCTGTTTTCTCTGGTTCAGTTGTGTTTCTTTCCCCCTCTTTTTCACTTTCATAGATGAAGACTGAGACCTGTGTTTTAAACCCAATCCATTCTTACTTGAGTTTCTCCTTTCTTCTGTCCAAAAGTACACAGTATTTCATCTTCTGTTCACATGCAATTATTCTAAAGTGTTCTCTCTCTCTTCCTGGGGTTTTACCACCATGATGAAACAAAAACTGATACTCGGAATGAGAATCTCATATAGACAATGGATCAGAATAGAGTCCAGTAATAGACTCATATGGTCAATTGATTTTTGAGGAAGGTGCAAAGGCAATTCAATGATGAAAGGGTGGTCTTTTCAGCAAATGGGACTGAAACAACTGGATATCCATATGCAGGAGGGAAAAAAAATGAACCACATGTAAAAACTAACTTTAAACAGTACATAGACCTAAATGCAAAATTAATACTATGAAACTTCTAAAAGAAAACATAGGAGTAAATTTTGTAGCTTTGGATTAAGCAAAGATTCCTTCAATTTAACACCAAAATCACAGTCCATAAAAGAGTAAACCAATGGGTTATATTTAGTCAAAATTAAGAATTAGGTGTCTTTCAGACACTGTTAAAAAATAAGGAAAAAAACTGAAAGAAAATGTGTCAATTATGTATCAGATAAAGAACTTACTCCAAAATATACTAACAACTCTCAAAACACAATAATAAAGAAAAGAAACAATCTAATAAAAATGGGTACAAGATTTGAAGAGACACTTCATCAAAAAAGATATACAGATGGCAAATAACACATGAAAAGATGCTCAGCATCGTTAGTCAATGATACTACTACGCACCTTTAGAAAGGCTAAAATTAAAAGGCAAAAGATCTCACAATACCAAGTACTGGTAAGAGGGAAAGGGGGAAGGGTAGAATGCAAAATACAACCACTTTGGGAAATAGTTCAAGAGTTTCTTTATAAGCTTAATCATATACTTACTTACCATAGGACCCAGCAATCCTATGCATAGGTATTTACCCAAGTAAACTGAAAAACTTTACATGAATGTTTATAGGAGTTCTACTCATAATCACCAAAAACTGGAGACAACCCAATTGTCCCTCAACTGGGAAATGAATAAACAAATTCTGCTATAACCATAAAATGAACTACTGCTCAGTAATAAAAAGGAATGAACTACTGATACGTGCAAACACATGGATGAATCTTAAATGCTAAGGGAAAGGAGCCAGACTCAAAAAGTTACACACTGTGCAATTCCATTTGTATGACATTCAGAAAAGGCAAAACCGTAGGGACAGAAATCAGATCCATGGTGTCTGGCATAAGGGTGGGGGATGATATTGACTCCAAAAGGGCATGAGAGAAGTTTTGGGGGTGACGGCACTGTTCTATATCCCAGCTGTGGGGTAGTTACGTACATTTGTCCAAACGTGCAGACCTATACACTAAAAAGGGTGTCACTTCATGTAAGTTAAACCTTAATAAAAGAAAGAGATAATAAGAGCAATAAAAGCTTTCCTGGAGGCAACCCCACCAATTTTTCTCACATCTCAGTGGCTGGACTTGGGTCTCATGTCCATTTCTAAAGCAGCCATTGAAAAGAGAAGCCCGGCGATTTCAGTTGATTTAGACTCGTCAGGATGTGCCCACCTGACTGGCGGGGACTTGGCAGCCTGGAGGAAGCCAGGTGCTTGACTCCACCTGGGTCTTGTTAGGGAGAGAGAAGGTGAGGGAAACGGATGCTAGGCAGGCTGCTTCTGTGCACCCCCACATGGGAGCAGACAGAGAGTAAACAATGGACAAATTAAGAAGCAGAGCTATTCCTGTCCTCTTCAGGAAGCAAAGCGTTTTGATGGGACAGATGATGTCTGGTTAGGGGAGGGGCTGGTGGGGGTGAGGGAGCAGAAGGGGTCTCTCTGAGGAGGTGCTATTTGGGCTAAGACCCAGATGCTAAGCCAAAGTCAAGAGCTGAAGGAGAGTGTTTCAGGCAGAGAGAACAGCAAAGCAAAGGCCCAAAGTCAGGAAGAAAAGGGTGGCATCCTCAAGGCACCCACAACAAGCCAGAAACATAGTGAGCAGGTGGGTGGTGCCAGAGGATGCTGCTGGAGAGAGAAGTGGGGTCGAGGCTAGGGCTCTGACTTTTGTTCTAAGTTCTTGGCAAGCCACTGAAAGGTTTTAGCAGGGTTTGGGTGGTGTGACCCCATTTTAAGATCACAGCCAGGCAGAAAACGGAATGGAGGGGAATCATTTTTGGAGCAGTCTCCCAAGTCAGAGATGGCATGAAGACAAAGATCCAGAAAGATGCAGGCTGCCTGATGGACTTGGGGATTGACTGGACGAGGCAGTCAGGGGAAAAAATGAGGAATCAAGAATGACCCCTGGGCATCAGTTCAGGAACCTGGACCTGTTGCAGGAGGAATAACTTTTCTTCTTTTCTTTCTAATGCAATTTTATTGAGATATACTCACACCCCACACAAACCAGGAGGAATAATTTTGATGGGGTAGAAAAGAAGGCTGGCAAACCAGGATCCATAGCAGGTGAGACGGCCATGATACATCCAGTTGCAGATGTCAGAGAGGCAGCTTCCTCATCTGGAAGACAGCAAATGTGAAATGCAACTCACAGGCAGAGGAGAAAGCGCTCTCTCCAAACCATGGGGCTGTGCAAAGAAAAACGATTATCAGTATGAAGCATCTACTTTCATGAAGCATCTGCTATGTGCCCACAGCTTCGCATGAGTAATGCTCACGGCCTCCCTTCTGAGTTATCGGATTCATGCATAGATGGGGAAACTGAGGCTCAGAAAGGTCCACAGCATCTGCTCAAGGTCACGCAGCAAGCAAGCGGTAGGGCCCGCACAAGGCGCCTGGAACCCACATCTGTATACCGGAAAACCGGGTCCTTCCCACTGAGCCTCCCAAATGTGAAGAGCTATTGTTCCTATTCATTTTTTTCACTCTGCAAAGGAGTTATTAGGGACCCTTCCAGCACCTCCCCAACTGGCCAGCTAGGCAGCCTGCCCCTCTCCCCGCCTGGGGGAACCGATTAGACTGAGAAGGCTGCAGGGTAGGGGTGCGGGGCGGGGGGTGGGGGGTGGGGGTGTTGCAGCCGGAGGACCAGATGGGACAGCCTCACCCTTTAGCCGGAGGCTTCTATAGCCCAGCACAGCGTTTCCAGGCGGCAGAATTAATAGGGCAATTCCCCATGCAGAACTTAGCTGGCTCCCGTGCTAAATTAGCATAGATAAATATTTTTGAGAGAGAAGAGAAAATAATGCATTTTGCAAGAAAGCCGGAGAACTGTTCTCCGCAGCCCGCTGCTGTGAATCTGGATGAAATGAATTTGCACCTGGTGTAATTGAAGGCACCACGGTCCCTCCGGGGCTGGGAGCAGGACCCAGCCAAGCGGATAAACTCCCTCCACTCGGGGGGGCGGAGCTCATGGTTGTCAAGCGGCCCATCCCCCTGGCGATGTGGAGTGGGGGTGGGGTGGGGGCGGGGACAGGCAGCGCGAGGGCCTGAAGAAGCAGGGGCCAGTGTTTGGGCGATGAGCTCCAGAGGTGTAAGTGTCCACCCTGCTCCCTGGTCACGCCACATCTGTCTGTTCCCAGATGGTGCCATTTGGATGGGCTGTGTAGCCAACTAGCTGCCAGGGGTGTCTGATACCCATGCCCTACTCCCAGCTCCATGCAAACTGTGAAGTTCTTGGAGTTCCTCCGTGAATAACCTACAAAGTACAAGTTAATGGGCTGGCCTCACTTGCCTGGCACCCTCTGACGCCCTTTACAACCTGATGCAGACAACCACCTAAGTCTTCCCCACTTGCCCCTCCTCTCCATCCCACTGCCTCAGCCCTCACTCAGTTCTTGTCATCTCTCACGTGGCTTGTCATAAAGGTCCCGTCCCTCACCTCCCTGCCTGCAGGATCTCCCCTGGAGGTGGCCCCAAGCTGAGATCTTGGGGGACCAGCACATGCCTTCAGCAATACACACCAGTAAGGCGTGTATTTAATGATCTCTCAATCATTAAAAATCATTAAAAATCCTGCAATGCCTAAAGACTGGTTGGTAAATGACCATTGTCATATACCCTTAATAACCCTGGAACCCCGGAACCCCTGGGGTTAATGGCTGGTCCTGAAGGCCCTGCGCTCCTGGGCATGGCCCACATCCCCATCTGGTTGGCTGGGTCCCTGCTGCACCAGTTGTAAGTATGTTGAATATCTATCTCTCCAGGAGGGGGAGCTTAGACCCTTCCGTATCTCCACCAAGCCCCCCGCCATCCCCACTCAACAAGGTTGAAGAGACAGAAGTTCGCCACCATATGCTAAGATAAGCCCCTGCCTCCCTCTGACAACATAGGTTGCTGCCTCGACCCACCCACCTTCATCCCATTCCCAACACACGCCAGGACGGGGTTTCCTAAATCTGGCCATGGCAAATTTGGCCAATGGTAAAAAACAATCTGTTTAATGTTATGTGCATTTCACCACATTTTAAAAAATGGGATGATAATTTTTTAAAGGCCAAAAGAAAGGTTGTGGATCCTATATGCAGAAAAAGTAATTCTGCCTTAATTCCCTGCCCCGCAACACACACACACACACACACCTTTCATTGCTCCCTGCTGTCCAAAACCTTCCCAGTCCACTTCCTGCTGTCCTCTCCAGTTCTCCCCTAAGGAGCACTGGGGCACAGGCCAAGCCTTCTTCAGATGTGAACACTACCTGGGAGGCAGGTAAAGGAAAACTGACAAAATCAGAAAGCCAGGAGGTAGGCCAGGGGAGGAGCTGCTGGCCAGTCCTGGGGTCTGAGGAGCAGTGAAGGGGTTGTCGCCAAGCCCAGCTGCCGTGGCTGCCCTCTGACTGCCCTGGTGGGCAATGGCTCATGCCTGGCAGGGGCACAGGAGCCTGACATTGCAGGGACCACACCCCTCACCCTTACCCATTCTCCAGGGTTTTGAGCTCTTTCCAGATCTAAGACTTCAGGCCATCTTTGTATCAAAAGTCTTTGTGAAGGAGAGGCTAAGCCTACTTAAAATTGTGCCTAAGAGTCACCCCCAGAGAACCTCTTTGTTGCTCAGAAGTGGCCTCTCTCTCTCTAAGCCAACTCAGCAGGTGAACTCACTGCCCTCCCCTATGTGGGAGCTGACTCCCAGGGATGAGCCTGGCCCTGGCATCAAAGAGTTGAGAAAGGCTTCTTGATCAAAAGGGGGAAGAGAAATGAAACAAAACAGAGTTTCAGTGGTTGAGAGATTTCAAATGGAGTTGAGAGGTCATTCTGGAGGTTATTCTTATGCATTATATAGATATTTCTTTTTAGTTTCTAGTGTATTAGAACAGCTAGAAGGAAATACCTGGAAATGTTCAACTGTAATCCAGTAACCTTGATTTTTGATGATGTCTGTGTAACTATATAGCTTTTATGGGGTGACTGTTTGATTGTGAAAACCTTGTGACTGACACTCCCTTTATCCAGTGTGCGGGCAGATGAGTAATAAAATAATGACAAAATAAATAAATAATAGGGGGGATAAAGAGTATGGGATGTTTGGGGTATTCTTTTTTATTTTTATTTATTTTATGTTTTTCAGAGTAAAGAAAATGTCCTAAAATTGATTGTGGTGATGAATGCACAGCTATATGATGATACTGTGAGCCACTGATTGTATTCTTTGGATGGATCATACCATATTTGAATATATCTCAATAAAATTACATTTAAGAAAAGTCCTTGTGAGTACTTGTTCTCTAACGTCAAATGTTTCCATGGCAGCTCTCCAAAGGGGTGGAAGTGGGGTGGAATTCCTCGAGGTGCTATTTTCCAATTGCATAGACTCCAGGCCACTTCCCAGGGATTCTGAAAAGTACACCTTAGGGGAAATACCATAATTCCTGGGTAGGGAAAGGGGTGGTGATGGGGATTATAGCAGGTGTGGAAAAGCTATACACATCCTTCAGATCTGAGAGTAACCACACCCCCTTCATCCATCCATCCTAGACAGGGCTCCCTGGGGCTTGCATACCCCTGGGGCTCCGGCCATGCACATTGCTCGATAGGGCCACCAGCTGTGCCAGGACAGAGGGCTGTGACATGGCACAAGCCACAGCCACCTTCAGCAAAAGGCAGGGGCAAGGAGGGCTCCCCAGGGGGTTGTGGGGGTAGCCCACATAGGGGGATCCCTGCCTGCCCACTGCCCTCTCTCCATGCTTATTGATTGCATTTTATAAATACTATGATAGTGCCAGATGCTGTTCTAAATACTTTACCTAGAGTCATAAAGTTATAATCCTTATAATCAACCTATTTCTAATGCTGGTGCTATTATGGTTCCCCATTTAACAGGAGAAACTGAGGCAACAGAAAGGCTAAACAACTAGTCCACAGTCACACAGCTTGTGAATGGCAGAGTCTGGATTCAAACCCAGACAGCCTTTGGCACATTCCCGGGAGCGCCAAGCAGAAGTTGGGGAGCAGGTGGGAAGGCAGCCATAAACGGCTCCCCCAGCTGTGAGGATGCCAAGATGCCCTGTCACTCCCCATCCGAAGCAGGAGCAGCCCCCACGGGTCCCCCTGCTCTCTGCAAATTAGCCGAATGTCAAGGAGTGCTCCTTGTCTTAGCCAGAACGCAGTTCATTAATGCACATTTATAGAAGTCATGACAATTTCTTCAGACAGAGACTTAAAATGCCTTCTCTGCAGAAGCTGGTCACAGAGATCACCAAAAATAGCAACCAGTGGCAGGCAGTAACTTTCGGTAATTGCCGCTGACAACCTGGGGTTTATTACTCCTTCGAGCTGACCCGGGAGCTCACAGTGGTCCCTCTCCAGGGACCAGAGCCTCTGGATGCAGACTGAGGTGTAGACAGTCATTGCTACTGGATGCTTTTGAAGCTCCCCTGCTGCCCTGAAAACCACTGGCATTCCTGCCCTGTTTCTTGCGGGACGACCTTGCAGCCTAAATGTGGTCCAGTCCAAAAATGCGAGTATGTTGACAACGTGCCGGGTTCTGTCTCTCTGGCAGCTGAAAAGCCTTGATCTCTCTAAGCCTTGATTTTACCATCTGCCCAATGGGCTTAATCCCCTCCTCTGCAGGCAGCTATGAAAATCAGGATGGTGTATGGGATGCAGAAGCATGAAAATGGTACCTATCGATACTATCATTCAATGGAGCCAGGCAGAAAACCATCCTGAATGCAAAGAGGTTCTTGGACAGGGAGCTGGGCCATGCGAGACAGTAGGTTATCTGGAAAACCCTTCTTCATTTTGGGAGTAGCATGACCAACAGGTGGGGGCAGACAGGGGTCCCCAGAGCTGATCAAGCATGGTACTGGGGTTTTCCTTGACCTACCAGGAGGGGTCCCCAAGCAGGAAGGAAGATATCCTGTCAGAGAGGGAGAGGCTGGCAGCTAGCTGATGCCAGAGCCCTATTTTGGTTGTGGCCTGATGTTGGATGAGGACTCCGTTTAAGAAGGCATGGAGGCTAGGGCTGAGGAAACACTAGGAAAAAGATCCAGGCAGCCCACTGGAACAGGGGGCTCACCTGGAGGCAAGCAGGGCTGGCAGTGCCCAGGTAGGCTCAGGACCGGGCATAAAACACAGGGCAGATCTCAGAAACCGTGGCCCTCCTTCAGCCCACTCCATCTCTTCACCCGTACACACCTGATAGAGACCCAGAGGGGGGCACAGAGAGAGGGGGCACCAGGAACCACAGCTAGCAGGGAGCATCTCCAGGTGGCCATCTGAGGGCTCAACCCACTCCCAGGGCCCCTAAATCCCTGAAGCAGCCGGCGAACAGCCCCTCCTCCCATGGTGGGTTGGGTTTCCTAGGAAACCGTCGGAATGCATCATGTCACCACCAGTACCCCCCCCACACACACACACACACCTCCGTCTGCGGTGGGCCCTGCTCAGAGAGGTGGAGGCGGGGAGGCTGGGAGAGCTGGTGGTTCAGCCCGGAGACACCCCAGGCTGTCGGTGCTGCTGGCTGGGGGCCCCCCCTCCGAGAGAGCCCTGGGGAAGCTGGGGGCTGGACGGCATCCAGCTTACCAGGGGGCACAGCCTCTCGGTGGACCTCCTCACAGCCAGTACAATGTGGCTAATTTTGCACCTCAAAATTTCCATAATAAAAAGGTGTCTGATTTTTTTTTTAACGTGGTTACAAAGTGTTTCTAGCATCACGGAGAGAGCTGCCTGATGACAGCTAACGCTCGCTCACAGAGCCCTCCCTGGGCTGGGCACTTTGCTTGGATCTGTCCTCAGTGGTTCCCTCACAGCCACCCCAGAGTGGGCAGAGCTGCTCCTGCACCCATTTCACAGATGAGGAAATGAGCCCAGACATGGGCAAGCTTTTTTCCAAGCCCCAAAGCAGGCAGGTGAGGAAGCTGAGACTTATTCTGGAATATACTACGTATATAACTTACTCTATAAGCAGTTGAGCTAGGGTATCTCTCTCTCCTCTGTCTGTCTCTGTGTGTCTCTCTATCTCTGTCTGTCTCTTCTTTCTTTGTCTCTCTGTCTCTCTCTTTTGTACTTTTGAGCATTTTCTAAATATGATGGTCCACTTTTTAATAGAGTCAAGTGAAAAGAAACCTGCTTTTGTTCCCTAGAGGAGCACCATCAGCACCCCCTTCCTTCAGCCATTTTGGAAACAAGGGCCACACATGTGCCAAACATTCCCACTTCCCCAAATGCTGGTGTCCATGGGAATTCCTTGGTGGTCCTCACCAGCTCAACATGAGGACCTCACACCTTGGTGGAGGCAAATGATGTGCAATATTTTTGAGTTGCGTCTTCCTGACCACTCCAATGAAATTGTGGCTCTGAGTTCCCCAGCTGGACATAAAGCAGCTGCACAAAGCTCTGAGCTCCCAATGTCCTGTGACAATCTAGAAGTGATCCAGTGTAGAAGTCCTGGGACCTGTAAGGCTGTCACTAGGGGTTTTATCTCCCTCTGGTTCAGCTCTAGGACTCTGCTGTGATTTGAACAGAACATTTCCAGATTCCCCCAGATATTTTTTTTCTATTTCCATTCATTCATTCATTCATTCATTTATTCAACTAACATTTCCTGAGCCCCTATCCTGTGTCAGGATGTACACCAAGTGCTAGGAACTCTGAGACAAACACACAGAGCCTCCCCCCACAAAAAGCACAACATCTATTGAAGAAAATAGACAAGTACACAACCAAACACACTTCTGCATGCAAATGCCAGGGCAGCAGGAGACTGGTGGAAGTCAGTGACTTCCTGGAGGGGACCCAAACCCAGCTGCCTCCTGCAGGAGAGGTAGTGAGCCAGAGGCAGGCATGCACTCTGCAGGGCCTGGTCCCAGCCTCTTTGCCTCCACTAAGACCCCACTGCCCCACTTCCCTGTCACCACACTCTCCCAGGCCTCTGCTCCGGTCCTCACACATACCCCACTCCCTCCAACCTCAGGACTTTGCACCCCCCGTTCCTTCTGCCTGGAACAGCCCCACCTTCCCTGTTGCCTCTGCAGAGCCAAATCTTGCCCATCCTTTGGCTCTCAGTTAAAATGCGACTGCCTCTGGGAAGCTTCCCTGACCGTAAGCCAGGTCAAGGTCCCCAAGGGACACTCCCCCAGCACTTTCCAGAGTTTGTAATTCCATACTCTGTGATCATTTGATAAGTGTTGGGAACGTGGGGACAGGTCTCTGTGGGTCCCTGATGGGTCCCCAGTGCTGATGGCTTCTAGTAGGTGGTAAGGAGGAAAGGAAGGATGGATGGGAGAGGAGTGGGGAGGAGAAGGCAGCTCCAGGAGGGGACAGTGCAGGCAAAGGCACTGAGGGGAAGAGGGCATCTGGGTGGGGTTGCCTGGGGTGTGTGGGACGGTGAGGCCAGACCATGAGGAGCTCCTTCCTGCACCTTGTCGGCTGATTCCAGCCATGGGAAATCATCAACAGACTGGGAACCAGTGAGCGTCACAGTCAGCTATTTGTTTTGGGGGAGTTCATGCTGGTGCCCATTCTCTAATGGACTTGAGGGCCGTGGGTGGTGAACAAGTAGCCTCAAGAGGAGGACAGCAGGAGTCTAACTTCCCTGGCTCGGGTAGCACCATCTCCCCTACCACCCAGGAAATTCTCCCCACTGCCTATGGCACCAGTGGAGAGGGCCACGTGCATGCACACACACACAGACACACACAGATGCACAATATACGCACCCATATGGACAAACGTGTGTGTGCACGTGCACATGTACACATGCAGTCACCAGTGGACACAGAAACACATATATGCACACATGCATGCAGACACAAGATGCATACTGCATGTGTGCACACTCATGCACATATGCACACATGGACACACATGGGTGCACACATACACCCACATTTGCATGCACACACACACGTGCACACATGTGCACATAAACACACATGCAGTTCACAGAAACATGTGCACACACACTCACACATCAGCATGTTCACCCAGGATGGGCCAATTGTAGAGCACTTCTTCTCCCTGGAAGCAGTGATTGATCCCAGGGAGCAAATAGGGTAGGCACAGATCCCACCAGAGCCACTCAGCATCCTCCCTGGAATTAGTCCATGAGTGCTGAGGCCAAAAGTCTTCTCTCTGCTGGGATTGCTGACCCGGCAGGAAGTAAGGCTGGAACTGCCAGTGGTCACATTCTCCATTCCACAGGGTCAGCAGAATGAACTTGATACCTAGAAGATCAAGCTAAGACACAGAGCAGCAGGGCTTTGATGTTAGCATCTGCTCCTGGATCCAGCTGTGCCTGAAGGACTTCTGGACTTCCCCGGCTTAAGCTACTTTGAGTTGGGTTTCTGCTTCTTACAACCAAAAAAGGCCTGACCCATATGGAAACTGCTGCTGGGAAATGGGATGTGACATATGACAGATCCTGAAAGGTGGAATTGGCTGACCAAGGCAAGGTGGCTTCATGAATGCTCAGGTCACTCGAGCAGCAGTGAAGCGGTGGGTGAAGCTGTCACCGGGTGTATATGGAGACTCAGATCATGTGCTTCCACAGCCGGAGCTTTAGGGGACTTAGTGAGAAAGTGCCAGGATGCAGGGACCCCTCCCTGCCACCTTCAGTTTGGCTCTGTGGGAAACAAGCAGGATTTGAGCCAGGTGGTCCACCTGAGATCCCCACGACCTGCTCAGCACCCCTGTGTTGAACACTTTTACTGTCTCCATTTCACAGATGAAGAAACTGAGGCTCTGAAAAGTGAAGCCGCTTACTTGAGGTGCTATAGCTACCGGAGGAGTCTTGGAGGAGTTAATAGAATTGGACTGTGCAGAAGGCTGGGCTCCAAGGGCCCACAACCCAGCTCCTGACCCCATGGAGGGCCTGGGAAAACAGAAGGGGAAACTGAGGCAGGGCCCGACTCCTAACAGCCAGGCCAACAGTGCCCAGCTCCGTCTCTGCCACGGCAGCTGCTTCCGCTTCTGCCACTGGGGAGTGGGAGGGGGAAACCCAGGAGGCGAAATCACAAACAGACCCAATTTCCCCCCCAAACCAACCTGTCGCCACAAAGGGAAGAAAATGAAGATCCTTGGGCCGGAGCTGACCTTCTGTTTACATTTCCCTTGGAAACGGAGAAATAATTGCTGCTTCTTTGAGGAGCTGTCTTCAGGTTACGCCCCTCCCCCTTCTCCCCTCCTCCCTGTTCTATTCAAGCACAGCCAGGGATGACACTGGAATCTGGAATCAAACTAAGTGGTTACTATGGTGTCGGGCTGAAATTATGAATCTCCGTGCCGGCCAGCTCCGAGGCGCAGAGCCGGGGGTACACAATTAAAACAGAGAGATCGAGGAACGAGAAGGGGCATTGTATTTCGATAGCAGCAGAATTGCACTTCTGAGCACGGGGTGGGGGTAGGGGTGGGAGTGGGGGTTGGGAAAGACGTGCTTAGAAATGCAGTTAGAAATGTGACCAGGGCCAGGAGGGGTCCCAGTCCTGCCACCATCCCCCCATCGCCACACCCGCCCTCCACTCTGTCCCTTCTCCCCTGGACTCCGTGGTCCCTGAGAACTATGGGGAGCAGCCCCACCTCGCTCCCTTATCCCCACACACAGCCCTTATCCCGGCCCTGGGAAAACCTTTCCCATCACGCAATCAGAGGTTCCCAAATGGTGGAGAGGCCCCAAGGACTCAGAAGAGACCTGGGCTCCCACACTCACCCCTATGCCCTTGGTTGCAACTCAGCTACACCTTGATGCCCCTCTTTTGTCATAGTAACCTCATAGTTTGATGCAACACAGTGAACCCACCTGCAAAGAGTCCAGTGTAAGACCCGTTCTGCCACCTCCACAGCCACCGCCCTGGTCCAAACCCGCACTGCTGCACCAGCCCTGCTCCTGCTTTGGCCTCCCACAGTCTCCTCTCAGCAGAGTACAGAGAAATCTTATCAAATCACAAATCAGACGGCTCCCTGCTTTGCTAAAAAGCCCCAGGAGCCCCCCTTATCACTCATGGGAAAGGCCAAAGTCCTTGAGGGGCTCCCCGGGCTCTTTCAGGTCTGAGCTCACTTCTCTCTGACTCAACTCCCTCTCCTCCCAAGCACTTCTCTCCAGCCACCCCAGCATCCTTGTTCTTACTCAAACATGACAGGCACGCTGCTACCTCAGGGCCTTTGCACTGGCTGTACCCTCTGCTAAGAGTGCTTTTCCCCCAGATACTCAAATGGCTCACCCCTCCATTCTTCTGGTCTTTGTTTGAATGGTACCTTCTCAGAGATACTCTCCATCCAAAGTTGCAGACATGACTGTCACCCACCTTCCCTGCTTTGTTCTTTCCTTAGCACATGTCACTGCTCTCACGTTATACTCTACTTGGCTGGTTTATCATTGGTCTCATAGAATGTCAGCTTGGTGACTGCAGGGGTTTTTGTCTGTTTGGTTCACTGCTGTATTCCCCATGCACTATCATGTGGTAATATTCAATGAATGAATGAGTGAATGAGTCTCTATTTTCTGGGCTCCATTTTCCCCAGGTTTATCATGAGGGTCTGGACCATATCAGAGGGGCAAATCAGAGCCCCCCACAAGCAAAATCCAATCCAGAAGACTGTTTTGTTCAACTTACATGGTGCTGGGCTGCAAAGTGACTAAAAATTCAATTCATGAAAGGCATATAAAAATTGGGAGACTGAACTGGCAAATCAGGATTTCCAACACAGAAGTGATCTGTTCCTTAAAGGTTTGGTAGAGCTTTCCCATAACTTTTTCTTCCTTTCTTTCTTCTTTCTCTCTCTCTCCCTCTCTCTCTCTCTCTTTCTCTACCCCCCCACCCTCTCTTATTTTTTTTTTTTTGAGTAGAACTGTTCATTTTTTTCTCCTCCTCTCTTCTTGAATCAAGTTTGGTGTATTAGTCAGAGTTCCTGATTGCAGACCAGAACTGGTTACTGAAGGCAGAATACTGCATACTACAGTATTTAGATAGCTTTCTGAATTTCTGGGAAGGTGAAGGACATAGACAAGACAGAGGGGAAATTCTCAACCATGCCAAGGGATAGCTCTGGCAGGAACCCCATGGCCCCTGCCCTCCACCACTGGGCACCTAGGATGCTAAGGACTGATATTAGTATCTCTGCCCCAGCTGCCACAGGTGGACAGAATACCTTTGCCTTAAGGTCTGATCTCTTTGCAGGGGTCCACTTCCTCTGTGGCTTGCTATCAACTTGGGAGTCCTGTGTTGGTACATCTGTGCGGCTCAGTCCAGGTCACATGGTAAATGCTTGCTGCAAGGGAACGTGGGAGATGTAGTTTTCAGATTTCCCACTTCTGGAGTAGAGAAAGGCAAGCTGAAAGGCACTGGGGGATGGTGGGGAGAGTTTATGACCCAAGTGGCAACACCTGCTACTTTACATATTTTTCCTAAAAATTATAAATCTCACTTTAGATTGTCAAATTCATTGGCAGAAAATTCTACTCTGTATTTTCCTGTAAGTTGACATATTTATGTACCCTTCTTCATTTTTTATGGTTACTGGTGTATGTTTTCTTAAGAGACGCACTAGCTTTGTCAAATTGATCAATGTTTTTCAAAGAATTATGTTTTGCTTTTATAGAACAAATCCACTATTGTTTTATTCTATTTCATTAATTTCTGCTTTTTTTCATTAATTTATTCCTTCTACTTTCTTTAGATTTATTTTGATGTTCATTTCCTAGCTTATTGAGGTAAATGCTTAGTTCACTTATCTTTTCAATCTTTCCTCTTTTCTAATGACCATATTTAAAGCTATTCATTTTCCTCTAAGTACATGCGACTTGGGAGGTATCCTGTTGGGTTTTTATATGTAGTGACTTTATTGCTGTTCATTTCTAAATAGTTGGAGATTCAGTTTTGATTGATCGTTTAATTCAAGTTATTTAGATTTGTTTCTAAGTTTCCAAGTGAATTGATTTGGGGATGCTATCCTCTTGTTAATTTCCAGCTTTATTTGCACTGGTTGGAAATATGGCTGGAATGATTTTTTTTTAATTTTTAAAATATTGCTTTTTAAAAAGCACAAGTAATACAAAAATACAATCTCCCTATAAAATATTCATTCAATACGGAAGTGTATAGAGTTAAAAATAAACATTTCCTTTGCAATTTTTCTCATTCTATTTGATTTCATTCTCCTATTTAGAGCTAACCCCTGTTAACAATTTGAAGTATACTTTTCAGACCTATTTTTTAAATTTTGCATCTCTATTTACATATTCATCCCCAGAGTTTAAAAAAAAATTATTTCTACTTTGCAGTTTGTCTCAGAGAACTTTTAGCTAACTCTTAGTTACTTTTAGGCATTTGTGTGTCCAAATAAATGCATACTTGCTTTCAAACAAATATATGCTTTGATTTGGCAGTAGCTCATGAATTTTGATATATCATACTCTCATTATTCATTTTTTGAAGGAATTTTTAGTTTTAGTTTTGATTTACCTTTTAACTCAAGAGCTGTTTATAAAAGGTTTTTAAATTTCCAATTATATAGTTTTGGAAAACTTTCCACCTCTTTCTGTGAGAACTAAGCAAGAATAAAATAGAAATCTGTAAACCAATATTACATGTTAAAATTTTTCCAAAACCCTAAATTAAATATTAATAAATTGTATCCATCAATATAATAAAAAGATTAATAAATCACAATGAAATAGAATATATTCCAGGAATTAGAGAATGGGTCAACATGATGAATGTAATGTTATCCACTATATTGGTAGATTAATATAAAGTTATATTTATAAATTAATATTAAAGAAAACCCACATGATCATTTACATGTATGTCCCCAAAGAAGGATTTGATAAAATTTGACATTCTAACTTATAAAACTATTAATAAGCTAAGTAGAGAAGGAAAATTCCTTAATTTAATAAAGACTGCCTATTAGAAACTTTCAGCAAACATGTTACTTAATAGTGAAACTTTAGAAGCATTCCCATTAGAGGCAATTACAAAACAAGGATTCCCACTTTCACCCCAACATTAAACTAACTGTGGAGATTCCAGGGAATGCAATGTAAAGAGGTGGAGTCTAATTCTTCTCCCCTGAATCCATCATTTAATGACCTTTGTGGGAATCCCAAGACCCTGTCATGAGAAGAAGAAAAGAAGAGGTTTTTGCAAAGATAGAAACAAACAGTCATTGTTTACAAATTATGTAATTGCCTACCAAGACATATCATGAGAATAAGAGAGTTCAGTAAGTTGACTAGAGTAACATAAACCCAAATCAATAGCCATGACCAACCAGAAAGTATTTTGGAAAAAAAAAAAAA
>PVKY010003377.1:0-21891 GCA_004027775.1 Bradypus variegatus | reverse complement strand
ATATGAGAGCAAGTTGCACACATCCTTGAACAAACACTATAATTCACATATACATTTCCTATGAAAAAGAACATTCATTTATGTAACCACATTAAGTGTAGTTAAGAAGTTCAAGAAATTTAACATTGATATAAAGCTTACATTCTGTATTTCATTTTTTTCTTATGTCCCAATTGTGTCCTTTTGAGCCTTTTCTCCTCTATTCTTAGATCTCATCCAGGATCATCTATGGCATTTAATTGTCATTATCTATTCAGACTGTCTTTTTTTTCAATTGTGGAAACATATATACAGCATAAATCTTCCCATTCCACCCCCTCCCAAGCATTCCATTTAGTGGGATTAATCACATTCACAATGTTGCAAAGCCATTACCTTCCCACCATCCATTACTAGAAATTTCCCTTCACCCCAAACAGAAACCCTACACACATTTCTTATTAACTCCCCATTGCCCCTTTCCCCACTTCTCATAACCCATACTCTACTTTTCATCTCTATGATCATATTCTCTGATACTTTGTGTTTACCGTGGGGCTTAAATTTAACATCTTACATCTATAACAATCTTGTTTTCTTTGATACCAAGTTAACTTCAACAGGACACAGATTTTGTTCCTATACTCCTCCATTCCCCTACTTTTATGTAGTTCTTGTGAAAAATTACATATTTTACACTGAGTCCAAAACCACTGATTGTCATTACACTTTAAGTATTTTAGATCCTGTAGGAAGTAAATAGTAGAGTTACAAATCAAAAATAAAGCAGTATTGGTATTTATATTTACCATGTAATCTTTACTGGATATCTATTTCTTCATGTGGTTTCAGTCAATTGTTTAGTGTCCCTTCCTTTCAGCCTGCACAATTCCCTTTAGCATTTCTTATAGGACTGATCTACTGGTGATGAAGTCCCTCAGCTTTTGATTATCCAGGAATGTTTTCATCTCCCCCTCATTTTTAACCTCCAGGTGTTTGCGAATTTTCTAAGTCTCTGATGGTTATTGACTTCTATTTGTATTACATTGTGGTCAGAGAATGCGCTTTGAATAATTTCAATTTTTTTTTAATTTATTGAGGCTTGTTTTATGTCCCAGCCTATGGTCTATTCTGGAGAAAGTTCCATGATCACTAAAGAAGAATGTGCATCCTGGTGATTTGGGATGTAATGTTCTATATATGTCTGTTAAGTTTCTCTATTTCTCTCTCTCCTTTCTTTGCTTCTCTGTCAGAAGGGCTCCCTTTAGTATCTGAAGTAGGGCAGGTCTTTTATTAGCAAAATCTCTCAGCATTTGTTTGTCTGTGAAAAATTTAAGCTCCCCCTCAAATTTGAAGGAGAATTTGCTGGACAAAGTATTCTTGGTTGGAAATTTTTCTCTCTCAGAATTTTAAATACATCATGCCACTGCATTCTCACCTCCATGGTGGCTGCTGAATAGTCACTACTTAGTTTTACGTTGTTTCCTTTGAATGTGGTGAATTGCTTTTCTCTTGCTGCTTTCAGAACTTGCTCCTTCTCTTCAGTATTTGACAGTCTGATCACAATATGTCTTGGAGTGGGTTTATTTGGATTTATTGTATTTGGAGTTTGCTGGGCATTTATGCTTTGCGTATTTATATTGTGTAGAAGGTTTGGGAAGTTTTCCCCAACAATTTCTTTGAATATTCTTTCTAGACCTTTACCCTTCTCTTCCCCTTCTGGGACACAAATGAGTCTTACATTCAGACATTTTATTTTATCTATCATATCCTGAGATCCACTACAATTTTTTCAGTTTTGTTCCCCATTCTTTCTTTTGCTCTTTCATTTTCTGTTCTGTGGTTCTCGAGGTCACTGAGTCATTCAGCTTCCTCTAGTCTTGTACTATGAGTACCCAGAATCTTTTTAATTTGATCAACAGTTTCTTTTATTTCCATAAGACCATCTATTTTTTATTTACTCTTGCAATTTCTTCTTTATGCTCTTCTAGGGTCTTCTTCATGTCCTTTATATCCTGTGCCATCCTCTTCTTCATGTCCTTTATATCCTGTGCCATGCTCTCGTTGTTTATCTTTAGTTCTTTGATTAATTGCTCCAAGTTCTGTGTCTCCTCTGATCTTTTGATTTGGGTGTTTGGGTTATCCATATCATCTGGTTTTTTCATATGCTTTAAAATTTTCTGTTGTTTTTGGGCTCTTGGCATTTGCTTTACTTGATAGGGTTCTTTTAGGAAATGAAGGATTATTCAGACACCAATCTCTAATTTGCCAAATCTACAGCTTGGTGGCATACACTTTCTCTAACTAACCAGCAGATGGCATCCATGAGTCACCTATTCCCCTGAAGTCAGTTCTCCCCAACTTTGTCTTTGTGGTGTGTGGGTGTCTGATTCTTGTGGGGTCCAATTGGTGCACCAAGTTTGGGTGTGTTGTTGGTGCTGTCTGCCCTGAATGTTGGGCATATGTCTGAGCAGTTAGAGAGGTAGGGCAGCTTTAAAAATCAAACTTCCCAGGTGTTCCTGGAGATTTAAGGCTGTTACAAGAGTCTAAAACTTCATTTCAGTCTCGCCACAGATTGTCTCTGCTGCTGACCCACAAGTCCTTCATATTGGCCTAGGGTCCCTGGGATTTCTGGGTGGGCTCCTCTTCCCAGCCATGCCCTCTAGGGCCTCTGCTGAGGGAAGCTGTGCTACATCACAAGTGCATGCAGTCCCTCAAGGGAAGCCCTGGGCTGCCGGGCCGTGCAGGGGTGTTCCCAGCCTGTCATAAAGATGGCTGAATAGGGCATGTTAATTTCCTCCTTTTCACACAGCTCCGCCTTCCCAGCTCCAGGACAATTAGTCATTTCAGAACGCAGAGTCCCTGTTTCGCTGAGTGCACAGTCCTTGTAGATTTAGCAGACCTTGTCCAGCTGGTGCATCGCTGGAACTAGTGTTCTGGGTCACTTTCTGGCTTTTTTTTTCCTAGTCTTTTTCATGGAGGTGTTTTTTCGCCCTGTCTCTCCTAGCCACCATCTTAGGTTCTTCTCACCAATTACTTTTTGATTTTTGAAATAACACTCTTTCAACAGAGCCAACACGACATCCCATCTCCTTCCAGTTCCTTCCCAGGTGGAATTCTCAGCCAGGGTCTCGACTTCTGACCATCAAAGTGAGAGTGTTTGACTCCTGCAGAGGCTGAGGCAGGTGCCAAAAGATTTTTAAAAATATATATTGTGATAAAATATAGACAACATAAATGTTGCCATTTTAACCATTTTTAAGTGGCATTACATTCACAACATTGCACAACCATCACCACTATCTATTTCCAAAATTTTTAATCATCCCAAACAGAAATTCTTTAGCCACTGAGCAGAAACTCCCATGCCTTCCTCCCCGCAGCCCATGTAACCTCCAATCTACTTTCTGTCTCTGAATTCGCCTATTCTGGTTATTTCATAGAAGTGCACTCACACAACGTGTGGCCTTCTGTGCCTGGCTTCTTTCACCTGGCACATGGTTTTCAAGGTTCGCCCATGTCCCAGTGCCTATCTCTACTTCACTCCTTTCCGTGGCTGAGTAACATCCCCTATGTGGATGTTGCCACATTTTGCGCATCCATTCTTCCACTGAGTGGCACTCTGGTTGCTTCCACCTCTTTGCTGTTGAGAATAATGCCGCAACGGACACTGAAGTAGAAGCTGTCATTTGTGTGGCAATGCAGAACTCCATGACTACCAAGGAACTTGGGGTCACTGCTCTGATCCCCATGACAGTGCCAGCAGTTTTGGCTGCCACCGCTTCTGCACCATCAGTACAAATGTCAACACAGTGGAAAAGGCAAGTACCATCTTAGTATTGTTATAAAAATCATTTTGACCTCGCAGATTCCCTTAAAATGGCCTTGAGCACCCACAGGTTTCCCTGGTCCACACTGTGAGAACCACCGGCTTAGGCAGGCCCTCCCTGCTGGATAGGGGAAAGGTACATTGGTTTAAAACACCACCACAAAACAGCCTTCTTCACTTTGGGACAGAAGACAGAGATGAGTAGAGAAGAGGACAAGATTCCTGGGCTGAGTCAAGGTAAGAGGGCTGACCTCCGGGTTTCAGCTGAACAGATTGCTTCTGGTAGTCTCAAAGGCTAACAAACAAGCCCTCCAGTTGTTTTCTCCCCTCCCCATGACACCTTTCCATTCTTTTGGCCCCAGCACAGAATAGGCCCCTGCAATCCATTGGGTTGTTTTCCTCTCTCTACACCAAAGTCCCAGGTGGTGAGCCCACGGGTTTAGGGAAAGTGGGAAAGAAGGCAAGCTTCCCAAATTCTATCATCTCTGGATTTTGCTCAGTTGCCCCCAGCCTTAGCTCACTCTGGAGTATGTAGGAAGGCAGGGAGTGGGGGGTGGGGTAGGGGCTGCTTTCCCACCAAGTCTCTGCATTCCCACCACATTCTCTTCCTGCCAATTCGGAGCTTGCCTAGATTCCTGCCAACCAGCCCCTTAATTCTATTTTAACAAAGGGTTTTTCTCCCCCAGCCAAGGTCTCTTGGTAGGGAGGGCCCTTATCTCAGCACCAACCACTACTGAGACCTCCAGCTGGCTCTGAGACCCCCGGCTGGCTCTGAGGCCCCCGGATGGCTCTGAGTCCGGCCCCCCTAGGATATTCAGGCAGACCATGGGAAAGGGAGGGTCCGGGTGGGAACGGGTTTCTCTTCGGAGAAGAGACTGTTACAACTGCAGCAGCAGTAAAGTAGCTTGGCCTGAGCAGCAGAAAGCAGAAAACAAAGTGCCATTCAGGCCCAGGGACAAACAATCAGCCCTTATCCTCACTTCTGTGCCAGGCCAAGGCTCCTCAGCACAGCCCGAGGGCCCCGCTGGCAGCCTCTGGGTAGAATCACCCCTGGATGTGCAAGGCCCCAAGAAAACATTTTTTGTGGAACCCCTGTCTATATAAAGAACTCAAGTCACTCCAAATTAATGGGTCGGCGCCACTCTGGCAGCCCAATCTCAAGCGACCCAGCAAAGGAAACTCTGCACTGACCAGTGGGAGCTGCCTTCCTGGAGCTGAGCCTGGATGTGGGGTTCCAGGACAACTCCCAGGAGCCAGGCCCAGAGCACCTCAGAACACCTGCGTGGAGCATGGAAAGTGCCCCAAGGGCGATGCAGAACCAAGTCGGGGCTCCAACGCCCAGCCAGGATGGCACTGCAGGCCCCGGCCAGTCCCAAGCAGTGGAGGGAGGCTTGGAGAATCTTGAGGAAAGCATCTCTAAGTGTGGAGGTGCCGAGGCACAGAGGGTGGGTCTAGGGTGGCACTGGCCCTGAGGACGCAGCCACAGTCGTGGGCTTGGAGGGTTAGGAGGGTTGTCCTCAAGCAAGTGAGCTAGGAACTCAAAACCCAGGCACTTCTTGTCTGCCACCATCTGGGACTTTTAAGCCACCTGGCAATTAAAACTCTCAGGCAACCCAAACACTCACAAGTTGCCCGTCTTTCTCGCTTTCCTCACAGTCTGTTCTACCAGGGCTCCTACTGAGTAACTAAGTGATTTGTTTTGAATTTCACACCTTATCTCTCTTAGTAAAGACACAGGTAAGAGGTTCCAAGACTGCGCTTGAGTTTTCTGAGGGAAAGACGGAGCTGACCCATAGTAAATGCTCAGCAAATATGAGGAAAGAACCAACCCAGATAAATCCACAAACTGATAAACCGCTGTCAGGTGACAAAGCATTTAATTCAACATTTTAAAAAAAATTAAGTTTGTATTTATAAACTTATTTTAAGATAATAATAAGCTCATCACAAGTTAATACGAATAAGCATTTTTACAAAAAATAACTATATTCTCCAAAACAAAACTTTAGCACGAAGAATGGCATTGTTTTATATTTTTGCAACTCTCTTTAATGTCTGCATTCAGTCTGTTGTCATGTATTGCTTTGCTGGAAGCATATGAAGAAAATCTGGCCTCATATAGACATGAGAGGACCAATTTAATAGGCTTTTCAGATCCTTGGGGACACTCTTCTTTGACAGTACACTAAAATTCAACAAATGGTAGTTTGGTTTATTTTAGAAAAACTATTTTTAATTGTGGTAAAATATGCATAACATAAAAATCATTTTAACCATTTTAAGTGGACAATTCTTTGACATTAAGTACACTGACAATACTGGGGAACCTTTTTCCACTAACTACTTCCAGACTATTTTCATCATCCCAAACCAAAATTCATACTCATTTAGCAACTACTCCCCGTTCTCCACTCCCCCAACCCCTGGTAACACTACTCTGCTTTCTGTCTCTACAAATTTGCTTATTCTAAGTACTTCAGAGAAAAGAAACCAGGTGTGATGGTTAGGTTCATGTGTCAACTTGGCCGTGTGATGGTGCCCAGGTGTCTGGTCAAGCAAGCACTGGCCTAACCGTTACTGAGAGGACATTTGTGGCTGGTTAATAAATCAGAAGGCTGGTCTATTAAATCATCTGTCAATTGACCACACCTGTGACTGATGACATCGACAAAGCGCATGTCTTCCGCAATGAGAGAATCCAATCAGCTGGATTTAATCCAATCAGTTGAAGGCTTTTAAGGAAGAGAGGGAGAGGACCTTCACTTCTTCTTCGGCTAACCAGCAAAGCCTTTGCTGAGGAGTTCATCCAAGTCGCCAGTTCATTTCCTGAGGAGTTCATCAAACAACGGCATTGGAGTTGCCAGTTTGCTGCCTGCCCTACGGAATTTGGACTCATGCATACCCACAGTTGCGTGAGACACTTTATGAAATCTTATATTCATAGATATCTCTTGTTGACTCTCTTTCCCTAGAGAACCCTAACTAGTACACCAGGCAATATTTCTCCTTTTGTGTCTGGCTTGTTTCACTCAACATGATGTCTTCAAGCTTCATCCATGTTGGAGGATGTACCAACACTTCACTTTTCACGGCTGAATAATTCCACTGAATGGACAGACCACATTTTTTTCTCCAATTCATCTGCTGATGGACAGTTGGCTGCTTCCATCTTTTGGCTTTTGACTGAACATTTATGTACAAATATCTGTCCAAGTTCCTTGGACAATTCTTTGGGCTATATACCCTAGGAGTGGAATTGCCAAGTCATGTAGTAATTCCAGGTTTAACTTTCAGAGGAATCACCCAACAATTTTTCCCAATGGCTGCATCATTTTACATTCCCACCAACAATGTACAAAGGTTCCTATTTCTCCACATCTTCTCCAACACTTGTTATTTCAATTTTTTAAATAACAGCCCTCCTAGTAGGTGCAAAGTGGTATCTCCTAGTTTTCATTTGCATTTCTTTAATGGCTAGTGATGTTGAGCAAGTTTTCATACATTACTGGCCATCTGAATATCTTCTTTGAAGAGATGTCTATTCAAATCCTTGGCCCATTTTTGGGGTCGTTTTGTTGTTAAGTTGTAGGAGTTCTTTATGTATTCTGGATATTAAACCTTTATCAAATATATGGTTTCCAAATACATTCTCCCATTCTGTAGGTTGTCTTTTCACTTTCTTGCTAATGACCTTTGTTGCGCAAAACTTTTTAATTTTGATGAAGTCCATTTTATCTACTTATTCTTTCATTCCTTGTGCTTATGGTATAATATCTAAAACTCCATTGCCTATTACAAGGTGCTGAAGCTATTTCCCTATGTTTCCTTACAAGAGGATAAGCTCTTATGTTTGCGTCTTTGATCCATTTTGAGTTAATTTTTGTGCATGGTGAGAGGCAGGGGTCCACACTCTTTCTTTTGCATGTGGATTTCCCGGTGTCCCAGCATCATTTGTTGAAGAGACTATTCTTTCTCTATTCAATGGACTTAGTACACTACACTTGTCAGAATCAACTGATCAGATGGAAGACAATGGTGGCATAGAGAGGAGTGGAAGCTAGTTAAGTCCCCCTGGAACAACTAATAAATAACCAGGAATGACTGGAATAACTGCTGGCGGACAACTGTGACTGTCCACACATCATGCACCAACCTGGATTAGGAGGAATTGCCTGAGATCGCAGAGTGGAATCTATGAGTAGAAACTGCAGACCCAAGTCGGGAGCCCCCTCCTCCCACGGCAGCCCAAACTGAAAAGCCTTGCTGTGACAGAGAGCAGCACTCTCTGAACAAGAGAATATTCCTCAGTCCAGGTCCAACTGGGGTTTTAATTGGCAAACGTGGACAGCTCAATGCAAGCTGCACATCTCCAACAAGCAGAGGCTTTTAGTGATGACTGACCTTGAAGAACCAGGGGACTTCTCTGTCCCAGGAAGGGGAGGCCAGAGGACTGAGTGCTATCTCTGGCCAACAGGTGAAACTGGGGTCCATGGACTCACCCTGAAAGGGGGCTTTCTGTCACTTTTTTCTCTCTCTCAACCTGAGCGGCTCAGTGGAGAAAGCCTCAGCCATTTTCAGTTTGCAGTGCTCTGACCCAGACAAGGGTGGAGATAGCAGAGTCAGATAGACAAAGAACCTATTTAAATGCAAATGAAAACTCCGCAGGGGGTGTATCTTCCATAAGAGGAAAAGAGGTGGTGCCCAGCTCACTATCCGCCTTCCATTCAGAACCAGACCCCAGAGCCTGGGGGAAAACAGCCAGAAGACACACCTCCTTACACCAGTCAGGTGCTGAGCAGGTTAGGAAAAGCACAGTGGCTTGAGGCCTCACCGGGTGTGTCACTTTTCTGAGACACCCTCCGGGAAATCTGATACTGAATATTTCTTCTTTCTGGGACCTGAGCCCATTCTGGTCTGGGGAAACCTGATTGGGGTAAACAAGGAAATCAGATGCCTAGACAACAGAGAACTACAAACTACACTAAGAAAAACAAAGTTATGGCCCAGTCAAAGGAACAAACTTACACTTCAATAGAGATACAGGAATTGGAACAACTAATGCTAAACCAATATATGAAGGCTATAAAGAAAACACTGGGCATACATAAGGTAGAAATCAAAAGTTAAAAAAAACAACTGGCATAATCTATGTAAATGAAAGGCAAAACACAAGAGATGAAAGACACAATGGAGACATACAACATTAGATCTCAAGAGGCAGAAGAAAACACTCAGGAACTGGAGAACTAGATACCTGAAAGCCTACACACAAAAGAACAGACAGGGAAAATAATGAAAAAATATGAGCAACAAATCAGAGAATTGAATGACTACATGAAGCAATCCATCACATACAAAGGAAGCTTCATAAGAATATGTTCGGATTTCTCAGCAGAAACCATGGAGGCAAGAAGGAAGTGGTGTGATATATTTAAGATACTGAAAGAGAGACACCACCAACCAAGAATCCTATATCCAGCAAAACTGTCCTTCAAATATGAGGGAGTTTAAAATATTCTCAGACAAACAGACAATGACAGAGTTTGTGAACAAGGTATCTGCTCTACAGGAAATACTAAAGGGAGCACTACATACAGATAGGAAAAGACAGGAGTGAGAGGTTTGGAACACAATTTTGGGTGATGGTAGCACAGCAATGTAAGTACACTGAACAAAGATGACTGTGAGTATGGTTGAAAGAGAAAGGTTAGGAGTACGTGGGACAACAGGAGGAAAGAGGAAAGAGAAAGACTGGGACTGTGTAACTCAGTGAAACCTAGAGCTCAACAACTGTGATATAATATATAAACAAGTTTTTTCATGAGGGAGAACAAATGAGTGTTGTTCTAGTTTGCTAAAGCTGCCAGAATGCAAAATATCAGAGATGGATTGGCTTTTATAAAAGGGGGTTTATTTGGTTACACAGTTACAGTCTTAAGGCCATAAAATGCCCAAGGTAACACATCAGCAATCAGGTACCTTCACTGGAGGATGGCCAATGGCATCCGGAAAACCTCTGTTAGCTGGGAAGGCATGTGGCTGGTGTCTGCTCCAAAGTTCTGGTTTCACTCACACCTGCACTGAGTTCCCTCTGTTATGTCAGCTCATTTATATGGCTCCACTGACCAGGCCCACCCTGAATGGGTGGGGCCATGCCTCCATGAGAACATCTCATCAGTGTTATCACCTACAGTTGGGTGGGTCACATCTCTATGGAAATCTAATTAGTACTAAAACACCTCCCCACAAGACTGCATCAAAGATAATGGTGTTTGGGGGACATAATAGATTCAAACTGGCACAAGTGTCAACCTTGCAAGCTGTTAAAAATAGGGTGAGATTGGGGAAAAATACAATCAATGCAAACTAGAGACTATAATTAACAGAAACATTGTATTATGCTTCCTTTAATGTAACAAAGGCAATACACCAAAGCTAAATGCATATAAGAGGGGGACATAAGGGAGAGGTTTGAGACTCTTGGCATTGGTAATGTCTGACTCTGTATTCTACTTTAGTTTAATGCTATCTTTCCTTTTGTAGCTTTCTAGCTGACTTTTTTTTAATGTTTTTTTGTTTTTTTCTCTTTTTTTCTTTTTCTTTTGTCTACCTTCTTTGACTCTTCCAGCCTTGTGGAAGAAATGGACATGTCCTTATATAGATAGTTTTGATGGTGGTGAATACATAAATACGTGACTATACAGGGAACCAGCGATTGTTTACTTAGGATGGAATGTATGGTGTGTGAACAAAACCATCTTAAAAAATGGATTGATGAAGAAATCTTGAGGGCATTATATTGAGTGAAATAAGTCAGACACATATGGACAAATATTGCAGGATCTCACTGATATGAACCAATTATAATATGTAAACTCATAGACATGAAATATAAGTTACCAGGATATAAAACGAGTCTAAAGAATGGGGAGTGTTGGCTTATTATGAGCAGAAGGTTCAACTAGGTTGAACTTAAATGTTTGGAAATGAACAGAGGTGTCAGTAGCATGTTGTGAGCATAACTAATAGTGCTAAATGGTGTGTGAATGTGGTAGAAAGGGGAAGCTCAGAGTCACAAATGTCACCAGAAGGAAAGTTGGAGGTTAAAAGATGGGAATGTATAAACAGTGAACTTTGTGGTAGTCAATGTCCGTGATTAACTGTACAAATATTAGAAATCTCTTTCATGAACCAAAACAAATGTAGGACACTATAACTAGAAGTTAAAAATAGAGGGGCATATAGGGAAAAAATATATACCTATTGTAATCTATATACTTCAGTTAGTAGTAGTTTAACATTCTTTCATCAACAGTAACAAATGTGCTATACCAATACTATGAATCAATGGAGTGGGGGTGGTTAGGGGTATGAGAGGATTTGAGTCTGTTTTTTTTGTCTTTATTTCTTTTCTGGAGTAATGAAAGTGTTCTAAAAATTGAAAAAAAAATCATGTTGATGGATGCACAGTTGTATGATAGTACTGGGGGCAACTGATTGTACACTTTGGATCTTTGGATAATTGTATGGTATGTGAACAATCTCAATTAAATAAAAAATCAACTGGTCATAGATGGGTGGATTTATCCCTGAACTCTCAATTCCAATCAGTCTATATGTCTACTTTAATGCCAGTACGACACCATTTTAATTATTATAGCTCTGTAGTAAGCTCTGGAATTGGGAAATGTGTAAGAGTCTTCCTTACGCATTTTTCTTTTTCAAGATTCTTTCAACTTTTGGGGGCCCCTTGCAATTCCATATGAATTTGAGGATCAGCATTTCCATTTCTGCAAAAAAAGGGGGGGTCCTGGAATTTTGATGGGAATTACATTGAATTTGTAGATTGCTTTAGACAGTATTGACTTCTTAACAATATTAAGCCTTCTGATCCACAAACACAGATGTCTTTCCATTTAGTTAGGTCTTCTGTTTTGGATCTTCTATCAATTAATGAAAGTGGTATATTGTAGTCTCCAACTATTATTGTAGAACTCCCTATTTCATCACCTTGATACGCCTGGACCATAATACAGATGGTGTCCTTCCTTTGTAGGAATTCCAAACTTATATAAGGTGTAATGGCTGGGTTTATGTATCAACTTGGCCAGGTGATGGTGCCTAGTTGCCTGGTCAAGCAAATACTGGCCTGTTACTGCAAGGACATTTTGTGGCTAGTTGGTAAACCAGAAGCTGATTTATTAAATCATCAGCGGATTGCACCTGTGGCTGATCACACCTATGTTCAACTAATGGAGTATCTACCACAACGAGAATCCAATCCACTGGATTTAATCCAATCAGTTGAAGACTCTTAAGAGAGAAGAGAGAACTTTCAGCCAGTCAGCCTCTCCCGGGGAGTTCATCGATGACCTTCTTTGGAGTTGCCAGCTCACGGTCTACCCTACGGAGTTTGGACTCATGCAGCCCCACAGTTGCATGACACACTTTTATAAAATCTCATATTTACAGATATCTCCTCTAGGTTCTGTTTTCCTAGAGAACCTTGACATCGTATGCCCATTAACACAGATTTAAAATCTTACATTATACATTTGTCTGTTAAATTATATAAAGGGGCAGAAACCAGTTACAAATCAAAAGCACAATGATATAGAATTTCATATTTACCTATGGAGTTACTTTTACTGATGTTTATTTCTTCTTATGGCCTTGAATCTCTGCCATAAGAACTCCCTTTAGCATTTCTTACAGGGCAGGTTCTGGTAATGAACTCTGTCAGCTTCTGTTTATCCGCAACATGTCTTAATTTTGCCTTCATTTTTTAAAGACACGCTAGAATTCTAGGGTGACAGGTTTTGTTTTCTTTAAAGACTTTAAATATGCCATCCTACTGTCTTCTGGCCTCCATGATTTCTGATGAGAAATCCACTGTTAATCTTTTTGGGAATCCTTTGTATATGACAAGTCACTTTTCTCTTGCTGCTTTCAAAATTCTCTCTTTGTCTCTGGGTTTTGACAATTTTGCTGAAATGAGTCTTGGTGTACATATCTTAGAGTCAAAACTCTTTAGAGTTTGTTGAGCTTCTTGGATACATATATTCATGTCTTTCATCAGGTTGGAGAAGTTTTCAGCCATTATTTCTTTAAATACTTTCTCTTCCCCTTCTCTCTCCCTTTCCTTTTGGGACGCCCATGTATGCTGGTGCACTGCATGGCGTCCCACAGGCCCCTCAGACTCTGTCCATGTTTCTTCATTGTCTTTTCTTTCTGTTCCTCACACTGGATGATTTCAATTGTCTTGTCTTCCAGTTCACTTTCCCTTTCTTCTGCCTGCTCAAATCTGCTGTTGAATATGTCTAATGAGTGCTCATTTCCATTACTGTACTCGCAGCTCCCAAGTTTCTGTTTGCTTCCTTTTCATAATTTCCATCTCTTTATTTTGTTTAGACAACATTTTCCTAGTTTTCCTTAGTTCTTTGTACATGGATTCCTTTAGCTCATTTAAAGTATTTAGGGCCGTTAATTTAAAGTCTCTGACTAATAGTTTCAATGTATGAACTTTCTCAGGGATGGCTTCTGGCAAATTCTTTTTGTCCTGTAAATGCACCATGCTTTCTTGTTTCTTTGTGTGTTTTGTAATTCTTTTGTTGAGAACTTGATGTTCCGAGTATCATGTTGTAATAACTGGAAATCTGGTTCTCCCACTCCTCTGGGATTGCTGGTTTCATTGTAGTGGTGGTAGTTGGTGGTGGCAGGCCTGTGCCTTTTCCAAAATACTTCTGCTCTCAAATGGGGAACAGAAAAAGAAAAGAGGGAGCAAAAGAAGGTACTTCCTATTGAAGTCTCCTCTGCCGTTGCTCTCTGAGGGGAGGTGGAACAATGGCTACTCTCAGAGCCGCACACCAGCGATCTGATGCAGTGATTAAAAGCAGTGATCACCAATCAAACCACACACACCCCAGCCCGACTTGGAGGACTAGGCCCTCATAGCCCACCCTGGCACCAGCAAACTGCCCCAGGAGCCCGGGCTGCAGTCCCCACTGCTGCCTGCTACCCAGCTGGCGGACAGGGGACGGAGCTGCTGCAGAGAGGGTGAAATTCACCAGTAGGCACCACCGCTCACCAGCCTCTCCCTCCAGCTCTGCCCTGGATGCTGCACGGTGCTGCGCTAGACTCCAGTGTTTAAAAATAGTTGGTTCTGGCAGTTCCTGCCAGTTCAATAGTTGTTTTGATGGAGGGACTGCTTCCTGGAGCTTCCTACTCCACCATCTTCCCACAGTCCTTGGCAAGGAAATCTAATTCAATTTTAAACTGGGCATTTCTGCTGTCACCTCCCATGACACTACAAGGTGCTGGCTAATAGTGCCACCCAGGGTCTGCGGGTGCTCTGATGGGAAGGGGCTCACCAGGCGGATAGACGGCTCCAGCCTGGGAGGGGGGAAGACGGCCCCCCAGCTCCTCCCACCCAGAGCCCCGCTGTGTGTGGAGTTGCTGAGACCTGCCTGAGGTCCCCTGTGTTCTGCCAAGGCCCACGCCCAGCGCTGCCTGCTGTGGGAGGCAGATAGCAGCGCTGCAGGGAGGCTTACCCTGCCACCAGCAGCCCGGGTGAAGCTCCTCTCAGTACCCACCGGTGGGTTTTTCTTCGCACTTTACACGGCTGTCACTAAAGACAACTGGCCTTCCCGCCTGCCTCCCTGATGACATGAGATCAGGCTGGTCCTTCTGGTTCCCTGCTGTGTCGCCAGCAGGTAGCACGGGGCCTGGAATGTGGTTCTGCTCAATAAATAGCCACAGAGGAAATGAAGGGTGAGTGAAGGAAGCCACTCTCAGATACCACTCTGTGCCCAGCAATCCAGCAGTGCCCCAGGACTCCTGGGGTGATTTAGCTCCACCCTACATGGGGCTGTGCCAGGGGCCTTCCCTCAGTGGGAGCTGCTGGGAGAGGGGCACATCCACAGCCAGGCACCAGGAAACGGTGCCTAGCAGCACCCCCACCACTTGGCTGGTGGTCAGGGACCAATGTCCCATGTTTGCAGGCCTCACGGATTGTCCCTCTGGGAAGCTGCATCTCTGGAGGCAGCATGCCAGCTTCCTAGATTTCCATGACCCATATTCAGAAGTCTCATGCTAAAAAACAAAGAAAGTAATCATGAAGAAATCCTAGCCCTGGGTAAGGGGCGTGGGGGAAGGGCCACACAACCCCCATCCTCCGGGGCTCCCAGATTGGGGTCTCAGTCCTCTCCAGGCACCAGGCACCGCTCACATCTTTTAGCATTTCCAGCTAAGCACCAACTAGCCTTTCTCCCTCACTGACTCGTCTCTCCCTCAACCCCCTTCACACCAACCACCCATCTCGGCTTGACCATCTCCTCCTCCTCACCACCCCCCAGAGACACACACAGCCTGCGTTTTTTTTAGCTACCAATCGGCGACTGTGTTAAGAACCCACTCTACAGTTGGGAGGACCGGCAAGAACAAAATGACCTTTCCAAAGGACCCAACTTTCCAAGGAAGGCCACGGTTTGCATTTACCAAATCCTAATGACTGACACACACACACACACCTCACACTCACACACCCAGTTTCACGGTCACGGAAGAATGCCCGGTCAGCTTGTGGCCAACTTTTCCATGTGCAGTGTGCTCCCAGCAAGGCTAAGGAGCCCCTTTGCTCTGGAGTGGCCCGGCTGGCTGGGAGGCAACAAGTAGCCCCCACCACCCTCTGGGTGAACCTGAGCCCTGGGAGCTGCCAGGCCGAGACCATGAGTTCTTCATCCTGGCATCCTTGGGGCCTAGCAGAGCTGGGCACCAAGCAGTTAACGAGTAAATATTATGGGCTAATAAACCTGAAGGAAGAAAATGGCACGACAGAAAGCACACAAGACCTAGTGACATAATACCTGGGTCCCAGCTCTGGTTCTTCGTGATCTGGGGCAAATCATCTGCAAAACGAGGCCCCTAACCAGCTCAGAGGCGTCTTGGAGAAATGAAAAAGCCTGAATGGGTGTGAACGTGCATTGCTTATTGTAAGGGTCCATGAAAGGTGGTATAAGTTTCTAGAGATGAACCCTCCACCATTTCCTACCTGGGATAAAGGAGTGCAAGGGCGTGGACACCCGATAAGCCAAGAAGAGAGATCAAGTCTGAAATAACAGAACCAAGCCCCAAGGAAAAGCGGAACCAGGTCAGAGAGGACTGATCACGTTTTACGGTGGTTGACGTGTTTGCTCCTTTGTACACTGTTCTCAGCTAACAGACTTCCGAGTATCTAATACCTAAATAAATGCATGTCAACTGCTCTGGCAGGTAGAAGAAAGTTACCAACAAGGGGGAAAGGTTAGAAACTGGGGGCTCTCTATGTAAGGGAGACACTTGTTTGGCCTGATTGGGTGACCTGGGGCTGGGTGCCCGGGCCATAGCACTCCCGGCAAAGGGTGAGCCATGGGGGCGGGCCTCCGAAGGGCAGCCCAGGAGGACCTCCTGCTGCAGGGAGGGGAGAAGCTGGGAGCCTGTCAGTGTTTCCCTAGGTTTTCACCATTTCTTACCCCATATGGAGCTCCCACCAACAAATGAAAAATCTTTGATCAAAATGCCCAAGTCCCTTCCCTCACAGCAGCCTGTGAGGGAAACATGTGGGACCCTCCCTTCCTCTTCCTGAAGAATTTTGCATTAAAGAAAAATTCATGTGTGAAGTAATAAGAATTTTTCCTTCTAAACCCCAGCCCCTGTCAAAGGGCTGTACTGTTTAAATCTCTATTTCTAACATTCTCTTTTTGCAGACTTGGGGGGGTCTAAGTGTGAGTGTGGAGATAAGATGCAAAAGATTAAATAAAAGGCGGCCCCACTCCCTGAGCCATGCGGACAGTGTGTGGCCTCTAGATGTTCTGCTCATCCCAGCCCTAAAGCAGAGCCTAGCACCTGAAGTCCAGCAATCCCCAGGACACCTCCCTGGGACAAGCTCTTCTATCCAGGGTCCTTCCAATGTGACAGCTCAGAGGAGCCAGACTATGCCAGGAACCCTCCAGTGATCATATAAACTAGAGGTTCTAGGAGAATCCCTGGAAAAGACTCAGGCAATCCTGGCACCACGGGCCCAACTGGACTGTCTCAAGCCATCTGGTTTGGTCTCAAAAGGCAAAAAAAAAAAAATTTCTATTTCCAAATTCTCCTTTCATTCACACCCTTAAAGAGCATCTGTGCTGAGCCGTGGGTAGGGCTGATGTTAGAGCCTCTCAAGAGGTCCAGGAGCAGGAACCAGTGCTGGACAAGCTGAGAAGGAACAAGCCACTGGCTTGGCAGAGTCGGGGGCAGGGTGGTGACAACAGTCAAAGGGGCTCCAGGCTAGAAGCAGTGAATGGACCAATGTGAGGTCCCATGCTGGGGACAGCAAACAGACCGTGCAGGGCCCCAATGCTGAGGAGGGAAGGAACACAGCAGTGAAGAGGCCTGGCCCAGGCTCCCTCTTTGAGGGTCAGAGTTAAGAGCTGGGCCTCACCTCCATGGGGAAGAGATACTGTATGACTAGAGAGGAACAGCTGTGTTTATAAAGTGGGCATCAGGTTAAAGGGCACTCCAATGACCCCACTTCTGCAAGGGACATGGGTTCAGAACAGGGGGCGCAGCCTTGAGGATGTAGATTCTCCAAGTGCCTGGCACAAAATGCTTGTTGAATGACTGAACGAATGAATGGATTCAGAAGGAGACTGGTTCAACCTGGAGTAATCAAATTAGAAAGATAGAGAGAGAGGGGGACAGTGTGTGTGCATAAGTAAAGAGGGCCTGCCGAGCTTATTTTAACGGGGATCTAGAATAAGCAAGGGGAGGGGAGGAAGCTAGGGAAATGGTGCTCCCAGGCTGCACATGCCAGAAAGATGAACCCGGGGGCTCAGAAATACCCTGCAGAAAAGAGCCAGGCTGCTCAGCAGCAGAGCTGCTCCTCGGAACCACAAGTATTCACCAGGCCACCCTGGCATCCTCCTCTGGGCAACAGAAATTTCTGGGTTCTTTCTCCAGCTACAAGCCCCTGTCATAACCTCTAGAAACGAAGGAGAGCCTCAGATGTGGACCCAATTTTGGAAGGAAGCTCAGATCCCAGGATACGGGGTTGAGACAAGAGTAGAGAACTGGCACAGACCTGAAACAGATGCATAAAGGGGCAGCACCCTGAAGGCCGGTGCCAACAGTCAATTCCCATCAGCCCCGAGGATCTCAGAGCGACTATTTGAGCAGCCTCGCCCTGCTGGCCTCCTTCCCTCCACCTGGGACCAGAACTCCAAACTCCTTGGGAAATGGAGCTGGGCCTGGATCCAAATTTAATTTCTTCAATGCAGAGAAATACATGCATGTGACAGGGAACATGTGGCTGAGGACAAGATGCCTTAACTGCCACCTAACTGCATCCAGTAACTCACTCATCTCCTCTGCAGCGTGAGGAAGATAACCCACTTTCCACTCGGAGCAATGACGAGTGTGCAGGCAACCTTCTCCTCAGCTGCTTGCTAAAAAAATTTCTCCTTCACATTTCTTCAAAGCCTTGGGCAGGATTTTCTTTCTCTTCATTACAGTGTTAAAGCAGCAGCATTCTAGAGAAGAAATAAAACCAAAAAGAACATGGCTGAGACTCTGTTCCTAGACCCTGGTTATCTTGTTAGAGGCTATTGGGGTAGGAAAAATAAATGGAAGTCAGAGGTTTTGCAAATACACAGCACAGAAATGACAGAGAGAACCAGAGAGAACAGGGATCCCAGCACAAAGGCGGAGCATTCCGGGGCTGGGTGTGTACTGACCTGTTAGCAGCTGTGAGTGGTGGAGATATGGGGGGACGCATGGGTCAGAGAGTGTGCCACTTCCTAGCTGAGTGACTTTGGGCAAGTAGCTCACCCCCTTCGGGCTTGAGTTTCCTGCCCATAAAATGAAAGTGCCCCCAACCCCTTTTACCTCCAGGAACCCAGTAAAGAAGTAGAGATAAATGTAGAGACCCAGCCGAGCATTACAAAACAAGTTACCATTATTATTTTATTGCTGCATTCTTTTATATGAATTTGGCTCTAAATGACAGAGGAAAACAACCAGCAGATAAAAAAAAATGCCACCTAAGAATTCTGATCTCACTTTTTCCCTATAAAGCTATCCCTGGGAATTCTGGACTGACAAGGTTCTACAAAGAGAAAACATTGAAACAGGGGTTCTTTCCTCTCCCCCAGCTCAGTTAAATAGGGAAAAGGAGAAGCACCGTTTCCCTACTCACAACTGCCCTGTGCCTGTGCATGAGGTGAAGGTGCCGTGGTCTGCCCGAAGCCCACCCAAGCAGCTACAAACCCAGAAGGGTCTTTCCAAAGAAGGAAAGGGGTTTTAAGCAGTTCTAATGTAAATCAGAGGCGGATGGGTAGAAAGCTACAGATAGGTGCACTTTCAACTGTCCCACTCTAAGATGAACCATTCTTTAAGCCACTGGCATCAGTGGAAACAGCAGTGACACCCGCTGTCTCTACGCCTTGCACCCACAGCCTCAGCGAGAAGTGCCACGTGGGCCCTCCTCGCTCACCCTTCCTGTCCCAGCTCTGGCCCAGATCCCAGGCACGAGTTGTTTACCATCCCCAGGGAGGCAGAGAGCCGTGAGCTCCCACCCAGCAGACAGGTGGGCAACAAACCAGGCTGGAGCTGAAGGTGAAGCACCGAGGAGGCCAGTTAGTTACACTTCATTTCCTGGACTTCAGCCCCAAGTTTACGGTTAGCAAAAAGGAGGATTCAGACAAGGAGGCAGATGGTGTGCTGATCAATCAGCTTCATTCCTGGAAAAATGACTCTGAAGAAAAAGGCAAGGCAGAGGTCACTAACTTTACTTCATACACAGGGGACAGCCCAGCAGTGTGACCACACTTCACCATCAGGTGCTCTGAGCACTGACCATGCCCCAGGAAGAGGGGCCAGACGCTAACTCAGCAGCAAGAGAGTCAGGCTACAGACACCTCCATCTCGCCACAAAGGGGTAAAGGGGTAGGGAAAAGTCTTACAAATCCATTCCTTCCTTTTGCTCAAAAAAGCATGTCATAGGTAAGGGTTTTAAATGGATCACAGAAAAGCAAAAAGAAAATTGCTCAAAGCAGAGAAGAAAGAGAGAGAGAGAGACAGAAAGAGAAAGATGAAGAAGTTGGGAATTAAGGGTTTTGACTTGTGTGCCAGTTTAGATGTATTATGTCCCCCAAAACGCCATTATCTTTAATATAATCTTGTGGAGCAGACGTATTAGTGTTGATTAGGTGGGAACCTATTGATTGTTTCCATGGAGACTGAATCAACTATGGGTAAGAACTTTGATTGGATAATTTCCATGGAGATGTGAGCCCCCCCATTCAGGGTGGATGTTAATTGGATCACTGGAGTCCTACAAAGGAGTTCACAGACAGAAGGACCTCTGAGCAACTGAGAGTGATATTTTGGACCAGCTGCAGCTAAGAGAGGACAAAATGCCCCAAGAGCAACACTTTGGAGAACACCATTTTGAAATGCAATCTGGGAGCAAGCAGACGCCAGCCACGTGCCCTCCAAGCTAACAGAGGTTTTCCGGATGCCAATGGCCATCCTTCACTGAAGGTACCCTGCTGTTGGTGCCTTACCTTGGACACTTCATGGCCTTAACACTATAACTTTGTAACCAAATATTAAAAAGCCCCTTTATAAAAGCCAATCTATTTCTGGTGTTTTGTAAAACAGCAGCATTAGCAAACCGGAACAATTTGGCAGTACCAATGTCAAACATTATATTTATTCTTCCTCCTTATTTACAAACAAGATAGATGTAATCATTAGACAAGAGGACAATGGTATCCTAGACTCCTGTTGCTCAGGTCAGAGAATGAGTCTAAGAAACTATTGGGAAGAAATGATGAAATCCAGGCAAACTCAAAATAGAAGTATAATGAAAAGAACAAAAAGGTAGACAGGTAAGAAAAGAAGCCTGCTTCCTGGCAGAGGCAGAAATGTTTGGAGGCCTCTAAAAGACCAAGTCTAGAGTCCATGCAAGACCATTATCTGAATATCTTAAAACAAGCAAATCTTACCTTTCTAGTCAGAAAAGGCAAGCAAGCTATTTCTATCTTAAAAAAATATACATGCAACTTATGACATGAAATGCAGCGAGCACTCTTACTGAAAGGTACACAATTTAAGGGGTATTGTCTTTTCTGAAACAATCTGGAACAATAAGGTAATTCTAGCTAACCTGCAACTGTCCACACTAATGAAATAAGAATAGCAAACACAGGTAGCTCAGTAAATATTAACAGAGTACTTCTTAAGTGCCTGGCATATGTAGGAAGCAGAACTTTAAAAACAAACCATATTAGACTTCGAAAGCAAAGCTTCCCGTTATCAATAATCACAAGATACTGGAAATGACCCAAGTACTCAACTACAGACAAATGAAAGTAACTAAGTAAATCACGGAATGTTGAGTTCCAAAGCACCTCTGTCCCTCAGAGGAGACCCATCAAGCCCCACCAAGCTGTCACCACTCCCTCCCCCTCCTCCTGGCCCTGACAATGGCTCCTTCGTGTTCTGCCTCTGTGAATTCACCTGTTCTGGATATTTCGTGTAAATGGAATCATACAGTGTGTGGCCTTTTATGTCTGGTTTCTTTCACTTAACAGGATGTTTTCGAGGTTCACCCACGTGCCACTGCACATCATTTCTTCACTCCTTTCCCGGCTGAATAATATTCCGAGATATGGGTACACCACATTTAGTTTATCAGTTCAAGGACATTGTGGGCTCCCCCCGCCTCCGGGCTATTGTGAGCAATGCTGCTATGAACATGCATGTGTACGTTACATTTCAAACACACCATTTTTAACCATCCAGGCTGGCCTCCCTGGTTGGGCCTGAATCAGTCAAGGACCTGAACCCAACACTTTGACTCCAGAGCTCGATTCCCCAACCACAGTGTTACCCCGCCTCGGTTTTCAGTCTGCGACAGGGAAGGTACAAGCTGCCCAGAAGTCTGTTGGACGGCAGCGGGAGGCAGAAGAAATTTCAGAGTCACTGGAAACAATCCGCACACATGAAGAGTAGTTAGCTGCATGGATAGAAAACAAAATCCTGTCCCCACAGCCCAAGAGAAA
>PVKY010003376.1:0-21895 GCA_004027775.1 Bradypus variegatus | reverse complement strand
AGATCTACTCAGAATCATTCTTAAAGATTCTGCTCATCATTGGGAGGGCTCAGTGAAAATGAGAAGCTAGCTTGGATTCAAAAGATGATTTTGAAAATATCCAAAAGGCTCAGGTTTAGAAACAGTGAAAATGAAATCTTAAGAGCACAGATTTAAAGAGAAAGTCATGTTAATTTGCCAACTTTAACAATCAACCACCAAGTAAGATTAACGTAATCATTTTTAATCTTGTCATCAAAAAGTCTATGCTTTATCTGGGTTGTATCTGTAGGGTAACATTCCCATTTTACAGATCAAAAAGCTTTATACCCTGAGGCAGAAACTTAAAGAAAGCCATCAACTTGCATTTTGAATTTATAATCTCCATAATTAATCCTTTTGAAAAACAAAGGGGAGAAATAGAAAGCGAACTGGTTTGCTACTAATTCAATGTAGGAGACATCATTTTGAAAAGTGGTTTAAAAAAGCTATTGAAGTTGAAAGACCATGATATTAGGATTAAGGCATATGAGAGCAGGACCCTGCCTCAGTGACATGGATAGCTGTGACCTACCAGAATTTCTACTCCAAAATTCCCCACAATGTTTTAAGGGAAAAGGAAAACAAATTAAAACAGACAGCCAACTCTCAAACCACCACTTAAGCACTTCATACCAGTCTTTTTTTCTTCTTCTTCCTAACTTTCCATTAATTTCCTTTTTTTTTTTCCTTCCCCCAAGCACTGGAGGTAACAGAAACAACGTTGGGTGGCCTTTAAGTATTAAACTTTAATAAGAGAAGAAGATACTGACAATGGTTTTTAATTAAAGTTCTATGAACTTTTCCCTTGGAAAGCCTCAGGAAACCGTAAATAAACATTATGTTTTTTAAAATAAAATTGTCCAGAGAGGATCCTTTAAGACCTTTTACAGTGGTTCTCACCAAAAGAGACACCTGGAAGGGTAGCTGGTTGATGTAACATACCGACCTGGAACCCTTATGGGCAGGCAGGATGGTGGGCATTATTTAGTGGTTGCAGAACAGGCAGGGAAAACAAAGATTTTAAGGAAGTCATAGCCCGGGACTCAATAAAAATGATCATGCAGGCCCCTGTTTCAAAATGGGTGAGGGTTTTCTCCACTTCGTTACCTCTACAAGTCGGAGGCTGACTTCAGCACAGGCACCCGGGGATTCTGCACTTCCAGCCCAAAATATGTCACACACACAAGCCTTTTTGCAACCAAGTGGGAGATTCTAAGATTTCTTCTGCCACTTTTCCTCACCGCCTGGGTTGTCTTAGACTGCGCCGATTTTCTGAGAATTCCTAAAACCCCGAGCGACAACTTGAGCGGAAACACGGGGAAAAATAGACTTTTTCTCTCCTTAGAGGTCCCAGACCAACCCTGCTCCCCGTGGGCCTCGCGCCCGCGGCCCCGCCCTACCTTCAGAAGATACTTGTCCACGATCTCCAGGCCGCAGCTGTTGCACACACACTTGCCAGGGGGGCAGCCGGAGCCCGAGGCCATGGACCGGGGCGAGGACGACGGGGACAGCGGGGCCGAGGAGGAGCACGAGTCCTCGTCCCCGGCTCCCTCCGGGCTCACCTGCAGGAAGCCGCAAAGCTCGGTCGCTTGCGGTTCTAGACCCCTCCTCCCCTTTTACATCCCATCGCCTCCCCCTCCCTTCCCCGGGGCCAGCCCCTGGTTCAGTGAAGTCTCGCTTCTTGCCCTCTCCCCGGGTTCAAGGTCTGGCCACGCACCCGTCAGGGCCGCCGACCTCTGACCTCGAGGGCCCCCTTGTGCCTCCCGGCCCTACCCAGCCCGTCGCGCTGGCCCGCTCAGCCCCGCCCCAGACCCTCCCTCCACCCTTTCCCGGAGGGGCCAGTCCGGCTCGGGAAGGAGCGCGGGGCCAGCCGCCCCTTGCCCAGCGCCGCCTCCCCACGGCCCGCCTCGCCAACTCTGGGGTTCCAACTCTCACCAGTTCACCTTCCCCGGCGCCTCTCCGAATCCTCCCGGCCGCCAGGGCTGCAGTACGCCCGCACTCCTCCGACATGGGCTCTGGACACTGCGGAAGGGAATGGAGGGAAGGTGGAGAGAAACAGACTAGAAGTTCAGGGCGAGCACGAGCGGCTTCGAGCCTTGGCCTCTCCGCACGCAGGGAGGGCTAATGAAGGCCCTCCGCGCGTGCAGCCGTCAGGGCGCCTCAGACTCAGCGCTGCGGGCCGCGGACCGCGCAGCCTCCCTCCGCTGCCGATTGGCGGGCAGGCGAGCCCCGGCGGCGCAGCCCCAAGCGCGTTGCGAGGAAGCCACCCCAGCGCCGAGGGCTCTCCCGGCGCGCTGCGGCGCTCCCGGGATTCTAGGTCCCCAGTGCTCACCGGAGCACGCCTGTTCCCCGCCCCCCGCCGGGGGTAACAAGTTAATAACAATCATCCCGGCACAAAGCGTTTTCTTTCTAGACGTCAATCACCGCAGAGCCGGGATCACCCGGCTAAAGGAGGTGCGGGGGGAGGTGGAGTGGGAGAAAAGAAAAGAGGATTGAGGAGGAGGTGGAGGAAGAAACTTGATTTCTTTAATAACCTCAATTAAAAGAACAAGACACATATATATATATTTTTAAAGGGGGCTTTTTGAATTGGATAACCCGAAAGGTGAAGAGGTTTAATAGGACACTTGAAAGCTAATTACAGCGGGATTTAAGGAGCCTGGTGTTTGTTCCGATGACAATTTGAATGAAAATGCTTCAGATTAAATCGAGCCAGCAGCTCTTTCGTAAACTTCCAGCAATTAGAGCCGCGAGTGATTTACACTCGTTTCTTTAGGTGTAAATTGCCACTTATTGCTCAGTAAGTCAACATTTGAGCTACTAAAGGATTATTTTTAACCAGCGCAAAAAGCGGGTCGAATAAATGGAAAATATCCAGCTGAATTTAATTTGTGCTATTAAAAAAAACCCCACCCAACCTCGGTCAAAATATTTTAAAGCAACAACGCGCGTTACTTTAGTGTTTCCAAGCCTTTGCTAGAGTTTTATTCTTAAACAAATACGCAGCCTCTCTAGGCTTTTACTGCTTTCGTTTACGAAAAACTCTATCTTGGGGGGTGTGGAAAGTCCGCGATTTTGGGGGGGGGAAGCGCCCCAAATCTCTGCATTTCTAACGCTTCACCTCTCTCTTTTCCTGGATCCGGTAGCCAAGCAAGATCCCGTCCGAACCCGGGGGGTCTCCAGGACCCTCTGACCGCACCCGAGTGCGCTCCCTAAACTGTACCCAGCGCAGCTGCACCGAGAACATCCCCGCTTACACAAAGGGAGTTCCAGTAGAAAAACCCGGCTTTCGCCTGGCGTTCCCGGCCAGTGTAGGAGAAAACACAATTGGCGGCTCCTCGTTCGTGTCCCGCCCAGGCCCCAGAAAAGCTGTAGATAATTTTCAAATTTAGAAACGGAGACACCCATGGGTACTGCTTCCAGAATGAGGTGATATGTCAGTTTCCTCGTTTACTCAGGTGAACAGTGTGACCGGTTGTGCACCCTGGAGGTTGCTTCTCTTGGCATATTAAGTAAAACGGCCCTCCGGGGACCCCCGAGGCCTTCCGGAAGGCAAGTCTCTGTCTCCTGTTGGGCCTTGGGCTCCACGAGGAACTCTGAGCGCCCAGCGGCGGGAGGCTTGCCTTTGGCCCGCACGCGTCCACTGGCGCCCGGACACTTAGGGCCGCATCTCGGTTTGATCACATCCAGCAGCCGCCCTGTTCTCTCCACCCGCTCTCCCGAACCACCGAGGTCAACAGAATAAAAGCACGACTCACATGGACCCGAAAGCGTCTTAGGCTCGAGGCTTCATCTCCCAAATTACAGTCTCCATGCCTCAAATTAAGTGAGTTTGTGGGGAGGGGCGAGGGGCAATGATTACTAACTAACGCTACTACGTAACAACTACAACAAAATGCCAGGTCTGAAGATGAAACCGTTACAGGTAATTTATGAACCTCGTTTGGGTGTCCAAACAGCTCGAGTTTCAGAGAAACTGCGATTCAGCTGGTCTGTTCAGGCGTCGGCTCGCTCACCTTCTCTGGGGGAATTGCCAGCTCCGGCACGTCCTTTTCTTCTAGTTTACACACGAACATCTGATCGCTCTTCCAATACATGGCACTGCTAGGGCTGCTTATCACATACCAACTCCAGAGGGTCTGAGGCTGTCCGTGGCTGCCGATCTCCCCTACACCCCGTCTCCCGCCCCAATGCACTAATAAAAGCTGACACCGAGACGGGTAGGAATGCTATGGCAGTCTTCGTCCAAAGAGACCGATGTAGCCGTAGCCTACTCTCTAACAGACTGTTCTCAAGATTCCTTTCTCAACTTCACTGAGGTCTCTCCATCCAGGAAAAAGAAAAAAAAATTTGTTTTACAGAGGGTGGAACCTAACATAAAGGGAGGGAAGAGGGGTGGAGGGGAGAGTCTTTTCCTAGAGGAATAGACTCACCTCCTTAAGGAAAACCCGCCTTCTCTACATATTAAGATCTTTATCAGGACAAGTCAACTTATTCCAGATTTGGTATTAAAGGAAGAAAAAAATTGGGATGGCCTGCTAACTTGTGGCTTAAAACAAACAAACAAACAAACAAAAAACCTGCTCTCTGCATTTGCCGCGGCTTTCTAACTCTCGCTCCTCAACCAAATCTAAACAAAGATTCAAGTTACATCTGTTTTTTGCAGCAAGCAGAAGGGAAAGCGGAGGTCTGGGTGACTTGAATGTTTTAGTCATTCTCTTAAAAAGCACAGTTCTCCTGTCTAGCCGAGGAACAGCAACGGCTCCCTGACAGCCTGGGGCTGCCTTATCTAGCGGTTCGCGCTCCCTTTGCGAAAAGTTTTCTCATTAAGATAAAGAAGGAACATCTGAGCCGCACACAAATTTATGATTTGCGACTAGATTTGAAAGCAAGGCTACAAGAAAGACAAAAGTATGTTGCTAATGAGTATTGCTCTTTCATCTCCTCCTAGACAAAATTTAAGCCCTAGAAGCGACCGGCTGCTGTCTCAAGTTTTGGCTGGGGGTTGGGGTGGTACTCGGTACCCGGTAATTGTGAGTAGGATTTGAGGATGTGTTTGTTTAAACAGCTTCTTTATGGTATGATTTTTATTTCATTATTTACTATATGAAGGAGAATTTTGTAAGAGACTATTAAAACGGGACTTTTAATTTCTTATTTTTCCCTTTTTAAGAAACAAGAAAAACTTCTGAAATAACAGCTATGTAAGAATATCTGGGAGTCTCTATTTCTTAAAGGCCTTTAACAAAATCATGTGACCCTCTTCAATTAAAAGAATAAATATAATATAGATATATAAACATATATACACATATCTTCTCGCCTTATTTGTCTAGAAAAGGAAGACCGAAGTGCTTGCCGAGACCGGTCAGCAGCAGCGCTAGCGGAGGACCGGTGAACAGGGATAAGTAGATTTTCCTGTGATGAAGTGCGCTTGTGAAGCAGTCTGGAGCCGGGCAAAGACTGCAAATTTAGTTTTTTCTCAAATGCATTTTTTTTCCCATAAATAAGAGGGTCCTTAGAGCAGTTTCTCACCGCCATTGTCTTCCTTTTGGCGCAGCTGCGCTTACTTTAATATTAGCCGTCCCCCTGCTGGTCTTCTCTGGGGGATTTTCCTTAAATTTACCGAGTTTGGGGGAGGAGGACATTATGATTAATCTGTGTCCACTTATATTAGAGAATCGAAGGCTTGGTGCGTGCGGAAGAGAGATACTTGTGTTTTTCATCAAGTGCAAAAATCAGTATTTGGGGAGAAACCACATAATGCATTTTTCACGAAACAGCATCGGTCTCGAGATGTCCCTTCCCAACGGAAAGACAGAATCTTGGAAAACGTTGCTTTCATCAGGCTATGTAAAGAGCAGGATTGAAAATGGAGTGAAAATAAAGGTCCAGTTTGGAGATTTAGTTACAGGTCTTTGGTGTTTTGGTTTTGTGTGTGTGTGTTTGTCAAAGTTTGCAAAGTGAATCTGGGGTACTTTTTGGCTACAATCCGGGAGAATTAATCGCGCGGGTCATTTGGAGATCCGGCAAGAGCAGGAGCTGTTTGGGGAAGTAGGGCGGGGGCGCAGGCATTTATGCGGTCTTTCCACCCACCCTCGCCTAATCAGGCGGCTCTCAATCAGGTTTTCAAAATACTAATCTTGATCCAAGAGCTCCTATCTCCGCATAAGTGGAGGAAATGATTTATTTTTAGAGGCTTCTGAGCTTGGGAGAAGAGGAATGGGTCGTCAGCCATAAGCAGAAGATCTAAAAGACTGGTCTGGTGTCTCCCTTTACTTCAGGCCCCCGGCGAGAAGTGGACCTTTTTCGCGGTGTAATTGCACGCACCCAGCCTTGCCCTGTAGGCCTCCCGGCGGTGAGTCTCTTTTTGCGTCCCCGGCGGTCTGAGCCTTTGGCCCAAGGGTCATGTATGGCAGAGGGAAGAGAAGGATGTGCAGGTATTTGCCATGAACATTGGGAATGAGTGCCCCGCCTGCTCTGAGACCAACGACCTCCTGACCCCTCGTCTGGGCCGAGCGCAAGGACGGGTCGTCCCTGTGCAGTGGCTCAGATCCTTGGAGCTTGCGTCACATGTTTTGCTCGCGCTTCTCCTCGGCTACGGCAAAGGAAAAGTTCGCCTGCTGTTTTTTGCAAAGTACTTCTTCTGACATTAGGAGCTGGTATAAAAGCCAGAAGGGTTATTTTTGTCTTTGTGATGAGGAATTTTAGCCCAAACTCCAAATGAAACCAATTTTGAACCAACGATGTCAGAACAAAAAAACATCTAGTGTGCCCCCGGGCGAGGGAAGAAATCCCGCATCGTGGTGGCGTGAACTTACTAAATTGAAATTTCTAGATGGCCACCTCTTCTTAATTGAACATCAAAAGGGCCGCAATCCCACCCAGCGGGGACGACCAATACCTCTGGATCACAAGAACTTTTGCAAAACCGAAGAAAGAGGGTCGGAGAGACTTCGATGTTCGTACTGTCCTGGGCTGTGCGCGACCAAGGGAGTTAGGAGGCGCTAGGTGGGTCTCCTTAAAGCCCAAGAGGGGCAGGAAAAGGGTCTGGGTCCCGCAGAGCCAGGCCTTGATTGGAGATCGGGGACTGGAGAAAGGGAACACCAACCCGCCCTGACCCCCACAGCTTCCACTCACCGCAAAGAGCTGCCTAATCCGGCTGCTAGCAGCTGCGAAATTTGTAAAATTTCTTATCAAAAGGCGTAAAAGTGATATTTTCACACTCGGCTCGCACCGCAGGCGCCGTTTATAAACATCCTTCATCAGTGGGATGAAATTAAGCCTGCATTGACAGAGGTCTCTGGAACTCGATATTTAAAAGCAATAGATCCGAATTAGCAAATTATTACTTTAAGTAGGCAAGTCCCCACCAACTTGACTACTCAGTCCTTTGCCTCTGAGATCCTCGCGGTGAGTAAGCACATGTTTGAGAAAAATTAGCCTGGAGATTCTGCGGTGCTCAGACAAACTGTGGGGTCTCGGCTCCCTGAATCCGCGCAGGCTCAGGCACTGGCCCTTCTGCCCGCCTGCAAGAGCGCTCCCGGGGGCAGACCTCTTGTGAACTGGGCTAGGTACAGCTGGGGCCTGGGAGAAAACGCGGTTAAAAGAGACGCGGCCCTCTGGGCTCTCGCGGTCAGCTTCCAGGTACCAGCGCCAGGGCCCCACCGCCCAAAGGACGGGGCAGACACTTCCAAGTCCTTACTTCAGGAGGTGCAGCCTCTAGCGAATTCTGGTGGCGACCCCTTCGAGCCCTGAAAGTGAAAACTCAGCCAAGACCTCTCTAAAACTGTGATGTCACACTTAGTTCAGGGGTAGGAGAGGGTGCACTTGGATTTCTGTCCACCCCGTCTAACCATTATTAATATTAGTCTGGAAAGAGACTGGATGACCTAGCTTTCAGAGTTTTTTCTTCAAATTTGCCCAGCTCAGAATCCCGGATATCCCTCGGAGATCGCGGAGCTGGAGAGGGCTCATTTTGGGTCTTACCTGTCCCAGGCTCCTTCTCAAACCTTGTAACCTACGTTTCCGAGGGAAAGGGAGGGGCGTGTTTATTCATGCCGGTAGAGGTTGCCGAAAAATTGCGAGGGTATCTGGGACCTACTGGTCGTTCCCAACCGCGGGTCAAAACCGGCTCGATCTGCCTACCCAACCAGACGAGCATGCTCTGCGCGCAACACCCGGGAACGCACAGGCGCGGCGCTGCTACCCAGGTCCGCCGGGTGGCTGTTCCGCTAACTGCAGCCGGATGCACCCACTGGGGGAAAGTTGTCTCCAGAGACTGTGGATACCGCACAACCCAATTCTGCGCCGGACAGGGTGTACGTGTGGACTCAGTGTGTCTTTTCTGCCGGTGTACTCGCTCGCAGCGCGAGGGTAAACTCTCCCCTACCGCCACCGTCGGAGCGAGAGGAAAGGTTTCTCTCCCAGACCGAACTCGAGCTGATAGGAGAGAGAAAATTAGGCGTCACATGGAGCCTAAAATGAGGCAGGGGGCAATCTGGGACACTCCTGGGACAATCGGTACCGCACGAAGCACAAAAGTCCACTGCACCATTTACTCATTGTGACATCTCCAAGCCGACAATCTCGCCTTAAGTACGCCTGTGGTTTGGAACTGCCAGTTTTGGATGCATTTTATCTTTCAGAATGAGCAACGCGGCAGGGCCAGCGGAAATCGGATTCTAACCTATTTCCACAGAACCCAGCCTACGCAACTCAGTAAAAGGCCAACTAAGACGCGGAAAGGAAAAAACCCAACTCTTTAACCAATTCCTCCTCCTCTCTCCACCCTCGACCCCCGCCTCGTTTCCCTACAGATTCTAGGCGCGCGGGGCAGATCTAGCCTGGAGCTAATTAATTTAGAAAGCTGACAGAAAACCAAACCTTATGGACGTTCCTGTCTTCCCTAGGGATCCCTGAAAGCCTAACTAAAACCCGGCAAGCGTGGCGGGAAAGCCAAATTTTATCTGAGTGCAAAGACAAGTGCCGGAATGTGTATCCCGGGTGGGAGGATGGTGCAGGGAGCTGTGTGAGACTCCTGTTCCCAGGCTTGGAAGCGGTTTTGATAGCCGAATGCGCAGCACTTTGGTTAGCCAGTGTGAGTGCGCCCCAAGCAAGCTAGCGCGGTCCCGTCCAAAACTTCGGTATAGAGGTCTCTTTCTCGCAACACTTACACGTCCTGTCGTTGCTTATCCGACGTATCTTGTGAAATGAAGCCCCCAAATAAAGTCTGCAGAATAATCTTGAGTCCCATTTTTTAAAAAAGTTAAATAATTTCCTATAGGCATTTCTGCTACAGGAAATTAGTTCCTGTTAACTATGGCGGTGTTTTCTCCCTTTCCTTGCTCCTTCCCACCCTTCCTCCCACCGCCAGAAAGGAAGATCCCTGGGGAAGAGACGGAAGTGCATAGCGTTTGGGTTTCCTGAGAGTTTAGGGTTTATGAGGGAGGCAACGTGTTATTTATTGCAGTAAGAGTAAGGGATTTGAAGTTAGTCAAATCTGTAATGGAATTTCGAGCAATTTATGTCTTTTTCTAACACCTCGATTTTCTCATCTGTAAAATGGAGATCACACCACTTATTGCAGAGAAATCACAGTGATGTTGAAATGAAATGAGTTCGCCCACACACAGCTAATGTCTCAATGATGCAATCCTGTTCTGCTCCTATGTCCTCCTTCGCTGCCCTAGGGCGGCGTGGATGCTGAGGAGTCCCCAAAGACCTAATTCCCCAGGTGAAGGAGGCAGTCCTATGCTCTTCAGCACCGACTTTGAGTAGTTGGCTATTTCTAGGGGTTCAATAGACCTGGTCATAGACACCAAACACGCCTCCTTGTGCCATAGAGACTCCGGGGATGGGCGCGCAACCCGTGCCCTGGCATCACAGCAGGACTCACAATGAACGACTTTCCTTCCCCCTTTATCGTTGTCATATGGTGGGGTTAATCCGGCGCGTTTAAATGCTTGGCATCCTGTCTTCTATCAGTTTGTGCAACCTTCTGAGTGTTTTGGAAGTACCAGTAATCGTAGCTGTCGCTTATTACTTGACAAACGCCTCACTGAAGCTCAGGAGCATAACCTTACTTCAGTATTGTTCAAAGCCATATCTCTAGTAAGTTACAAAACTGGGCCAAAATTCGAACCCAGATGCTAGACGCCAAAGCCCGACTTAAAAAAAAATTATACACACACACTCCCCGACATTTAAGTCCCTACTTTTAACCACTTGGCTATGTTGCTCTCTTTGTGATGAATTAAACAACGGATACTTTCCATGAATGGGTTCATTTAACCCAACTCCAGATATTTCTCTGCAAAGTCCAGTCAACTTGAGGTGCTGATTCAGCACAGGTGTCCCAGCCTGCATCCTGGGCGTCTGATATTGGATGGGATAGAGCGCCCCTTTCCTATCTCTACTCTTTCTGTGTTGAGGTTAAATACCATAAAATAGCATATTGGGGTTTCAAATGAACAAGTCACAAAAGGGAGAAAGGAATCTAGCATTTGAATTCGGCGGTAAAACCTTTTTCCCCCTTTTCTTTGTAAATTACAGAATATGAGAAACAATCATCAGTCAATGGATCAAAACTCGGATTGACCAGGCAGCAACTCCCTCTCTGGACCGACTGGGGTTCTCAGGCTGGAGCTCACTTCTGGAACTTTCCTTTGGGCCTTGACCAAAGCTCCAGTCACTGCGTACAGCCCAGAAGATGCGGGACCCTTTGGGGCTGTGCACAGGCCATCAAGACGCTCGCTCTGTCAGGGACAAGGAGGAGCCTTTAGAAATGGTTTTCCTGGCAAAAACAGGTGAATAAAGTAGACCCCAAAGCTCTTCCCACAGCAGCTCCCAGGCTGAGAGTATCCTAGAGACAAGAACCATGTGTCGTTCCGACTCTGGGGTAGCTAGTTAAGTGCCTGGCCCTGGAAATAAAAGTTTGCCGTTTGAATGAATGAAAATAAGTCGCAGAGTGGAATAAGGGCAGGGCTGGCAGGCACAAAGGTTTTCACCATTTTCTCTGACTTCTTAGTTCTAGCGCTCCCTACCTCTCTGCATAGGCACCTTCTTGCCCAGGACCCTCATCTTTTAATCCCTAGAAGAGCCGCAGTAAGGAAGGGCGCAAAGATTCTGACAATTTAAATTGAGGGAATTCCTGGGGCTACACTTTTCATGGCTTATAACCTTCAGTGGATCCTCTGGCGCCGTAGTTCATTTCGGCTTCACCCTCGAATGCTTCAACCTCGGCATTCATAATTAAATTGGAAGCCAACTCTGGGGTGCCATCCGAGTCTAACTCCTTATAGAGGAGGCTGTGGAGGATCGCGCCGGACGCGGAGAAGGCTGGATATGCCTCCATGGACCCACTCTGGCTGTACACATGGAAATGCTATGTGTGTTACCTAGACGTTGACAAAGGTTTTGGCTTGTCTCAGGGTAAGAATCCGGGATGGACAGTCAGGAAGGGTGCCGAAGTCACTTGGACCCATGCGCTTTTCCACGCAGGCCTCCGTGGCCTGGGAAGTGGGCTCACCCGAGTTTACAGTCTGCGAAACGCAAGAACAATGCGGAGAGATGCTCAGGCGGAAGACATAATCTTCGTTTTTGAACTGCCCCACTCCAGGTCACAATTGCGTATCCGAGGTGCCTCGGCTGCTGGGCCGGGTCCCTTCCACAACCTAATCCACCCGGAATAGGAACAAGGTCCCGGCTGGGGACCAAACAGCGTGACTCCGCCGTTGGGGTCCGAGTCCTGAAAAAGGGCGGAAAAGCCCTTGTGACCCGGAATGGTTGCACCAGCCTGCATGTTGTTGAATTTACCCCAACATTAAGGGGGAAATTATGAGGGCTTTATCTTGAAGACTTTTGGCATATGCACCGAGAAGGTTTGCAAACTCAACCAGAGCTGAACAAACGTTGCAAAAAATCGTCTTGCAAAGCGTTTAATCCCACTCATTACTTTCGCGTAGCCTCCCCTTCCTGAAGGGATTCAGAGGGGCGTTTTTTGAAAGGACGTCTTCACATTGCACCAACTTTCAGGAATAACGGCTTGTCTTGGCTGAGCGCTTTATAGTTTGCATTAATTATTACTTTTGAGTCTCAAAATTACCGGTAACAATAAGCAGCAGTTTCTTCTGAAGTTTTTAATAAATACAGTCCTTTTAAAGACTTCTTCCTCCAGCCTTCAAAATACTCTGCCCTGCTTCAATACTTTCAGGGCTATTGTTGAAGAACCTCTCACTTAAAAAAAAGTCTGAATCAGCTCGTGTAAACATTTTCAAAAGCCCAGGATCGGAAAAATAGGCAGCAAACTAAGTCATAACCTAAGTCACTCCCCACCCCACCCCCCAAATAACTTCTTTCCTAAAAGGTTTTGCATATTTAGAGACGGACTTACATGTATGTAGCTATCCTTTTGTAAATAAGAGGTACCATTTATTGTTTAGCATTGCCGAGCTTTCGTATGTGTTGTCACGTATATTCCTAACAATCGTCCATGAAGTATATATTATTATGCCCGATTTACAGATGGGGAACTTGAAGTTCAAAGCAACAGCTAATTACCGGCAGAGACTGGACGCAAACCCATTTCAAAGTCTTAACCATTGTACCATATATAAAGAATACTTTGAGAGTCTTGCAGGGTATGATAAAAGGTCCCGTCTCTTGGTAGTTTGGATGGGTGACTCTTCCCTTCCCCTTGGAGTCATTCCTTGGGGTCAAAGAAGAGGGTATACTTTTAGGACCCCGTGGAGGTGGCGGCGGGCGTGGAGGAAGGATGGGTGGACGAGGCTTTGCCATTTCTGCAGGAACTCAGGAGACCGGATGGAGCCCCGGCACTGGACAACGGGAGGACAGGAGCGAGGGAAGCTAGGCTGCTGAAAGAGGGAGGGTGGTGGGGGGCGGTTCCAGTACTCTGCGGACGCGTGCTTAGCGCCTCCTGGTCATAAATATTGTGGCATTTCCTCGGTAACCCTCATGCCCGAGACGGAGGCCCGCAAGCCGCCTCCTGTGGTGGCTGAGGCCCTTTGTCGTCCCCGGCAGTACGGGCTGCTTCGGCAGGCGCTTGCCCTAGGAAGCGCCCTCCGAGGCCCGCCCTGGAGCCACGCATGTCCGGGCGGTGTTCAGCCCTCACTCTTCCGCCGCCTTGGCGTTCGCGGGTCGGCTGCCCCAGGGCAGGCCGGGAATGTCCCCGCGTGCTGCTCGCGAGAGCCCGCGCGGTGTACGCCGGGAGGCGCCGAGGCGCGTGGGCCAGGCCCGGGCGGCGAGGCCCAGCATCGCTAACAGGACGGAAAGCAGGCATGGGCAGCCGGCCCAGTGCCTGAAACCCTCACCCCATCATAAAGATTTTCCACTGTATTATCAAAAGCTAACACAGGAAATGTCGACCTGGTGGGTTTGACTCCTGCCCTCCCCGTGCCCTTTTCTGTGGGTGACCCCATGGCGGAGGCTTGGTTTCAAATGCGAAACATTCGTCTCCAGGGATCCGATCTGGCTTCTAGAAGATGGAATGACTCTCTTTCTGAGAAAGTCAGCTCCTGGAGGAGACCCAAGGCCCAAGCCCTTCTTCCCCTCAACAGGATCTGCCCCTAATTCGGTAGGTAATTCTTGCACAACCTTAAAAGGTCCCAGAGTGCACATTCTAGCATGCCTCAGTAAGATGTTAAAAGGAGAGAGGAAACAAAACCCCAAACCAAAAAAACAATAGGCGACGGGGGCAAGGCTTGACTAGGCCGGAATAACATGTGCCAGGGTGGTCAGGTACAGTGGACAGAATCGGGTTGCCCGAAGCCGGAAAGACGCCTGGCGCAGGAGAGACGGGGACCCTGAGGCCCACTGCAGAGCCGCCTTCCTCCAGGCGCGGCGTCTAAGCCAGTAGGCCCCATTCAGTAGGGGGAGGCGCGAGGGGCACAGGGCGGACCTGCGCTTGGGCGGAGCTGTGACAGCGTCAGCGAGAGCCATCCCAGGGATTCCACTTGCTTCTTCTTGGCCTTAGTTCTTGTACCAGCCTCGGACGCTTGGCTATTCCGTGCTTTTAAATTGTTGTGCAATGCGTCGGCAAATATTTGTATTCAGCTCTTCTAAAAGAGGGGGAGATGTGTGATTTTTCTGGGCTGATGGACCCTTAGAACCCCCAAATTTCGTAAAGTCAGGATTTATTTTCCTTTTATATGATTAGTTCTTTAAAAAACGTGCATTTAAAAATATGTTCTTAATTTTGGCCACCCTGATAGAGGTTTAATACCAGTGCATAAGAAGCCAAAGGGATAATATTTGTATGCCAACCTTGGTGTGGAAAAATATCAGCAGCATTTCGTATTTGACAAGGAAATGCATTCGTTCAGTCTTTTTTTCCCCCCAGTTGGCAAGGGCATCGTTTTTAATGTATATTCCATGTTTATTGTTTCTGTTGGAACTTTGGTCATTTAGAACACATCTGTTTCTGATATTGTTCCCGTGTTAAGCACATACTATTGTGTTAGCAAGATTTTACACCATCTGTTTAAGAAAATTCTTGCCAGTGCTATTTGATGCCCAGTTGAACTTTAGCCAAACTTCATTTTATACTGTTCTTTCAGTACTGAACATATATAATACACTTTAATGAAATTATGGTTTTGTACTTGCTGACAGACATCAGAAACACATTTGTACAGGTCAGCAGCAGTTTAGCAAGTGTTGGATGGGAGGAGCAATATTAAAATAGTAAAGATGTAAAAGAAAAATATTTGGAAACAAAACTATTAAATTAAAATAGAATAATCACCCAAATAAACAACTGCTCCACAAAAAAAAAGGAATTTGGATGTGGCTGTTGGGAGTAAATGTACAGTTCTGATGATTTATGTATTTCTTCATTAAATTTATATTAAGCTTAGGAATTTGTATTCTTGACATTATTCGCAAGGATGTCATAACTAGCTTAAAATATGAGGTAGACTAACATCGCAGTATGACTATATCAAATGTGTGTTAAATGTAACACATAAAGATAAACATATTCAGTGAGCCTAACTAAAGTGGCATTTTTTTAAATCTTATGGCCACTCATAAAGATTTTCCACTGTATTATCAAAAGCTAACACAGGAAATGTTGCTTACTTCCCAACCCTTTAAAAGTAGAAATATTTGTGACAATTTTAAAAAAATAAAGTGTATTTGATGGCTAAGCATACATATTTAGTAGTGGAATAACTTTGAGGTTGAAATTGGCTTTAAAAAGTGAATATTGACTGTGTATTTCACATATCTCCTCTAGAATGAAATAGTTCTTTTGGTGCATTGATCTATTTTTTTTTACATCCGTTGTGTGTATTCCAGTGTAAAGCTTTAAAAATCATATTTTCTCATGATATTTTAGTTATAAACCCAGAAATATAAATTTGAGTTAATAAGCCTCTGACGTTTATTCCTGGAAATCAGTATTTTTCAAGTGACAATGAAGTTTCCTTTCATTGAGATCTGCGAAAAACAGGTTGCCACCTTCTTTTCAGTTACCTGGACACACTGCTTTCATTGCTCTTTAGACAGATGTTGCAAGTAAAGGTGTGTCTATTAAATAACTGCTTAGAGATATATAGATACTCTTTTATTTTTCTTTTGGAAAACAATCTTTGTTTTGGTGTATTTATTTTCTACATGAATTGTATCTATGATAATGTAGTTAATTTATATTATTTTTGCAAGGCATTTTGAATTCAGTACCTTGCTACTGTGAGATAAATCTGGTTATAGAAAGGGAAACCAGCCTCATAACATTTCTGCCTACATATACTTTAAAAAAATTGTCAAGTGCTACATTTTCCTTAAGCTATTAATTTGATGTGCTGAAATGTAACCTATACATTTCTTTTTGAATACGTGATGCTATAAGAAGCAAAACCTTGTGAATCTTCAAGTCTGGTTCCAATTAATCTGCTTAGACTATTTAATGGCCAAAATAAGAAACCTGATTTAATCAATCTGGGGTTCTGCACTAATTTTCCATGTGCCTCTTTAAGGTCTAATGCCTTTTCCTATACATATTTAGGTCATGGTTATGCTCTTTGAAACTCGGGATTAGAAGAATAATTAATAGATGCATTTTCTTTAAAAATATTTTGCAATTACATTAGTATAAAAGGGAGACAGTTGCAATATGAAGGTCAATGATAATTTAAAGAAAATTAGGGCAGTTGCAAAATGAAGGTCAATGATAATTTAAAGAAAAATAGATATATCTTTGTGAGTTAAATTCATCGGTCATGCAATGAGCACCAACAGTGTACCAGGTGCTAAGAATACAAAGACGATTAAGACATGGGTGGTCTTGCTCTCAGAAAAGTCCCAATCCATTAAGACGACTGACAAAAATACGGCTAGCTCATCCCTGCAATTCTATAATATCTGTTTACTCTCTGGGCTTTGAATTGGTAAAGTATCAGGTGAGCTCACCACAATACTTTGTATATGTTTTTAAACTTTTAAAGCCTGTCATTTGTATGCAACAAAAGTGATGTGAATTAGGGAAAGAGTTGAACTGCTCCCAGAAGGATATTGGACATAAATTTATGGTTCTGAATACACTTTCTGTACTTTTTCAGATGTGGGAATGGAACAGAATTAAGTTGCTGTTCCTGAAACATCTGCTCAATTATTTTGAATCTTACATCACAATTCTTCCTTTGGTCTGTTGCATAATCTGTTGAAAGAGTGGTGATTGGATGCAGTATTCGGGTTAGAGAAATTTTTGGTATGTTAAATTCTAAAATCTGAAAAAATTCTTTTTTTCTCCCTCTCACCCTCCTACAAAATAAGTATATATTGTTATCTCTGAAAACTTTAAATGATGGGAGAGGAGAGGATTCTACAGAGACTATCATTCAAGGCAACGGATAACTGAAGTCGATATTTTCTTTTTCCCCCACTATATATATGTGCTAGCTTTGGGAATTTGGTTATCCAAAACTGCAAGGCTGAGTTTATTTTCACATGAACAAATTGGGAATTATCTGTTTAGCAGACATTTTAAAAGAAGTTGAATGAAACTTTTTGTTCATACAAAGTTTTGGTGGGAATTTAGAGTAAAAAATTTACATGTAAAGTTTCTTTAACACAAAAATTACAGTAAATTAAATATTTTTAGTGATTAAAAAGATAATTTTCTTCCTTTATATGTTGATGGAAAATATCAGGAGAGAAAGTAGTAATTATTTGGTTGAGTTAATTGAATCCCTTTTACTCTTGAGAAAACATTGCATTTTAATAGTGTTTAATCATGATTTTTGGAGTAAGTTACATTGTGCTTTACATTTAGAGGGTATTGCATCTCTTTTTGCCTCACCATAATCACAGATCTGTTTACACGATCAGCTTACTCCTGCTGGCTGTTTGTCACACATTTCATTTCTGATTTTCCATTTTCCTCAACCCCTTGCTTTTCAGAAAGGTAGAATGCTGAAGTGAAAGTTCTTCGAGTTAAAAGGCCCATTGCATTTCAGTTTCAGCCTCTGCATTTTTTAGCTGTGTGATGACCTTGGGAGAAATTGCATGATTTTCTGAGCCCCCAGTTTCTTCATCCTTTTGGGAAATAAGGGCCATCAGAATAAGTTATCATTGCTCTTTGAAAATCTAGCTTTTAGCAATAGACCACTGTTCATGGATTTTCAACAGCTTTTCTCAAACCAGTTCTGAATTCTTAGATATGACAGTCCTTCAGAGGGAAGTTTTTCTTCAGGTTCTATCCCTGTTGTTAGAGTACCATCATTTCATAGTTTATTTGCGGAACTCAGTTGAGAGTGAACCCTGGTCTTCAGACTCACAGCAGTTCCTTTTCCAAAGCTAGAAAAAGTTATCCTTAGAAATTAACTCTGACTCCAGCCTGAATTATGAATCCAAGTCTAACAATATGATAAATATACTTAATGTTGTATTTGAAAGTCTGGCAAATAAGAGCAAAAGAATGTCACTTGGCCTTTAAAGCAAAACTACCCTAAAAAATTATTGAAGTTGCAAAGATGAAGTATTTTTATTTTTTCAATCCTGCAGTTTTGAATTCTTCAAACATTTGTTAAATTTGGCTAATTGCTGCTGTTGATAATCTGCTTACTGCAAATTCTCAAACAGGCCTCTTTCAATCATCTCCTTTTCCTCCCTCAAGTCCTAGCTTTAAGGCTTAGCTTAAATGATAGCTTCTCCATGTGGGTTTCCACTCAAGCTGCAAGTGATTTCTCCTTTCTTGGCACACCCATATCTAGAGTTGGATAGTTGCTTAGTTACTTAGTTCTCTCCTACTTTAGGCACAGTTCCTAATGCTCTTGGATCTTATTTTTGGTGATTCATGTTTGAAGTTTGATGTTAAATAAACCCCACTAATGATGCCAATACCAGCTAGAAAACTGGTAAAGTGACCTGCTAGGTCATTTGTTAGTGAGCTTTACATATTTTATTCTTTGTCTTTTATTTTAAGGAGACTCCTCACCCATCATGAATATAAAATTTTTGTTTGTTTTCTTGTAGTCATAATGGATTTGCACTGAAATGGCATCCTCACATATTTTCAGGGGGGTGGACTCAAGTCAAGGATGAATGATGTGGCCATGGAAGAGACTAAAGGGAACTGGGACACCCTGTAGGCTTTTTTTCTGGGGCATGATGATATTTTACTTTACAAAAATATATGATTTTTTAAAAGTTTTTCAACATATTTCCTGAAGCTAATTATGTTGGTGCCAATATTTTTTAGGTGGTTGGCATTTCAATAGCAACTAAATGGAAGTCTCATTACCCTGTCTCTGGCTGGGATCTGTGGCCCGTTTCATGACTGCAGGGGATTACCTCCATTCTCCCCAAAGTATAGGTTATCACTATATTAAATAATTCTGTATATATATTTTTTCAACTCATATAGAATTGTGTATAAATTGATTTAGTTGATTACCAATACCCATCACAAAAATATTAATAGGTGAGAGTGACATGCATTGTGATAGCCTCACCAACTTCCATTCTATTCTGGGGTCCAGGAGGGATAAAATAATGGAGATAAATAATTTCTCCTTCTTACTGTGACTGATTCAGAGGTGGTTATAGGAACTTAAGTTCTGTAGAGCAGGGACTTTGTTTCGTTCATGGCTGTACTCCCAGTGTCAAGAATAGTACCAGCATAAAGTAGGTGATGATTAAATACTTGTTGAAAGAACAATGACGCTCAATTGATCAAGATGGTCCTCAGAAATTTTATTTGTTCCTCAGGATGTTGAAGACTCCTTATTTCCCCTGAATATAAACTAGGGAGCGTGTAGTAAATGTACCCTTCTTATGGCTATGAAGAAATAGGTTGAAAGTAACACATGGAGAAGGGAGGAAGGTAAAGCTGATGAAATGAGTGCTACTTTACTCATCTTTACTTCTACATCACCTGTATGGTTTAAGCTTTCTTGAGTTAGATTTTTTTTTTTTTTTTGGTTCAGAAAAGAGCATCCTAAGTGATGTATTGAGAATGGTCTAAGGTCTATAATAAAGAACAGTTAGTACTTTCATTAGCTCTTCTTGTATACATTTTGATTCTTATGAGTTTAAAGACTTGAATACAAAAACTACCACATGACAATCTTTGACTGAATTAGTGTTTGTGGTGAAAACTCCAAGATGTGAAATTCAAACAGTTTTCATATGTTCTAGTTGAGCCAGAGCCCCTCTTGTAAATCAACAAATAGTTTTAAGAATATAGTTCAGTTTATCTATATCCAGAGGTTTAATGAGTATTAGGTACTATGTAGGAAACTTGATATGATCTTTTTAGGTAAATTTTGGTTAAGTGGCCTTTTACCTTTTCTGAATCTGGCATAATAAGAGCATGTGTATTCAGAACACACTAGTACACATGGTGCTAAATACAACACTTGAAATGACTTTAATCTAGCTATAAAATAGAATATAATTTGTTGATCAGAAATTAAGGCATCTACCTTTTTGTTACATATTGAAAATCTTTTTAAACTTTTAAAAGGTCTGTGGTAGAATTGCAACCTGAGACTCTCCTCCAAAACTTAGTCACTAATTTTCAACACAAATGTGTAAAGAATTGTATTCAATCCTAAATTAAGTCTGTAGTTATTGCTTTATATGACAGAGTGTTAATAAGGGTACGAAATTTCAACTTGGAAAGCTACTAGACTGTATGCCATTTGAACACCAAAGTGAAAGAGGTAAATGGAGGCTTATAAAAGCTGTGCAATGATTGCCTTCCATGATCTGATCGCTACATTCTGATTGAAATAACCGATCTTTGTGTCAGGTGGCACTTTGGGTGCATCCCTTTATCTGCTACCCTGTTGTCCAGATGTTTTAATCTGATTCCCTCAGCTGCTTAAAAGCTCTTTGAGGACAGTGAATGTGTCTTATGGAATCTGAGTTTTCTAGTGTCTGAAATAGTGACTGTACTTTGCTTGAAGACCAAATGGTTGGATGGATGAATTTATGACTGTTCCATCTGATGGGATCTCAATACAGATAACTTTGGTGACCAGGGGTTAATATAAAAATTACCTGATATAATACAATAGGAAGTAGTAGGCCTGTGACACACCTTGCTTATGAACATTCAGATTACTTTTGCATTTAAAACACAAAATGTCAAAACACTTATGAATATTGCTAGTTTGTGGTCCCTGCATTAGGACTTCTTTTAAAAAGATCCTGAACTTATCAGAGTAGAAGTTCCAGCCTTGCTACTTACTAGCCTTGTGACCTTTCTATGCCTGTTTTGTATTTGGAAAAGGAGGATAATAATATCTTCTTCAATTAGTTAATAAGATCATTGTGACAAACAAATGAGGTAGTGTATCAAGATGTTTTTAAATTTAAATCACAGAACAAATATTAGATAATGTTATGAATTTCTAGAGCATGAATTGTGAAAGATGTTCTAAAAACAAACAAATCTACAACAATAAGAAGGGGGGCTCATAAACACTTAGAGACCATAATAAGGAAGTCTGATAGTGGTTTCAATTGTAATTCCTGTCTAAATTCAGGTGGCTTAATTTTGGTACATAGGGTGCAGTCTAGGGATTTAACTGCTTGGCACTTTATAAAGACTCTATGAGGACTGAAAAGATTTGCTACACACGGAGAAAACAGACACTGCTTAAAATAGAAGATGAGGTATCTATAGAGGTTAACTATGTTCCTCCCAACAAATTTGTGCTAATTGCTGGTCTACTCTTCACAGGTCTTTAGGAAAAGGAAGTCTGAAACCCTTCCATGAGGAATGAGAAAGGTATGGCACCAAGGTTCTTCCCTCCCTCCCCCAAGAGGGATAGTACGTGGAACTGGGTTTTAAAAACATATAAGGTATAGATAACTTAAGTGATGAGCAGTACAGCAGAAGACCCTTTCTTCTGGCAGCAAGAAAATGGAAAAGATGGGCTGTGGTATTTATTTATTCTTTCAAAAAAGTATTGAGCACCTACAATGTGCCAGGTACTGTGCGAGGCACTGGGAATAGACTGATGAACGAGACAGACACAGTCCTTCCTGATACCTTGATGCTTACAGATAGGTGGCTGAGCTAGACATTAAACAACTTACTCTGCAGATAATGTTTCCTACAGATGAGAGTAGATTCTACTACAAAAATACTCATAAACCTGGTCTGTAATGTAGAATAACACAATTCTTTCATCTTTTCTTGGCAAACAGATTTTCTTACTGTCTTCAAAAGAAATGTTAAAATGCTTCTTTGTTTCTGTTCTTCAAGTTACTACTAAATTTGATTGCTTAAGCATGTAGAATTTAATTCAACCTTGAAAACAAGGCAGATTCTCCAAAATCTCAAAGTAAATAAAGCAAATAATTAAAAAGCAAAATAAATAAGAGCAAAACCAAATCATGA
>PVKY010003375.1:0-21895 GCA_004027775.1 Bradypus variegatus | reverse complement strand
CCCCATGAGAAAGCTGGTCCTTGGCCTCCCAGATCACACAGGACCCCCTCACCGAGATGTTTGGTCGCTCTGTACTGTGGCACCGTGAGCTTTCTGGAAAAGACTTTCTTTGGCCAGGGTCTTTCCACGTAGAAGCAGAGCTGGCGAGAAGGCCACGCGTGTTTTGGAATGGCTGCGAGCACACGGGTGTCAGTCTTTGACATGGAGGGTGTTTGTAAGCACCTCGGAATGCCGTGTGCGCCGTACATCACACTTTCATCATAGTCTCTGAGGGGAAACATGCCACAGCCTTTGGACTGCTGTTCCGAGCAGATGCTGTTTTGTTTTTTTCTTAAATCGCCTTTGAATTTTGCAGAAAGAAAGGTTGTCAGTGTTCTCTCCACCAGATAGTTCGGTTTATCTGTAATTTATATGAATCCCTTTTCAGGCTAGCGTTAAGATTGCAGAAGAAAGCAGCGCCGGCCGACTGCCTTGTAGAAGACAGTTTTCAGTTGATTCTTTGTGGAGTGTGTGTGCATGTTGATGATGAGGGTAACACAGACTCTGATTTGGAATTCTGTTTCCTCAGAGGGATTGTAACAGCGGCCTCATTTGCGTTAACTTGACCCCTTTTAATTGACCTTTAGATTGCTCCCCCCTGCCCAGGACTGCAAGGCCAGCGTCATCGCTGTGCATGATTGCATATCTGAAGGACACATTCTTAGACGTCAGACTGGATTTCTAAAGCTGCAAGACATTGCCCATTTTTCTCTCTGAAACACTCACCAATTTATTCTTTCCCTGGGAGTGTGTGAGTGTACGGTAGGGTACGTGCAAATAGTGCAATTCACTGCCGCCATCCCAGTAAACGGAACAGAGCCTGTATGTTGGTACAGACGCAAAACCAACATCTATGAATAAACAGTATAAGTTCCAGAGCAGTGTACACAGTGTTATCCGACTTATTTTTAAAAGGGTGCCTCCTGTGTGTATAAAAAAGCATTTAAAAAGCAAAACAAAACAAAATAGAAAAAAAACCATTAAAAATTTCTAGAATGATACCCAAGAATCTGGAAAGAAGGCTACTGAGGATGGAAGCTTATATTTTTTCTATGGTTTTTTTAATCATCTTTTTATAGTATGCATATATTATTTTATCATATGTTTATCTATTTTAAAATTTTAAACACACTAGTCTAAAACAAAAAGAAGCCCCAAAATGTAGCCTCTGTTTTTCCAAGTAAGGCCCTGGTCGGCCAGCAGTTTCCAGGTGGGTTTGGAAAGTGACTTTCCCACCCAACAGCAAAGGTCTGCTTTGATGTAGTTGTCCTTTGAAGGATGGATTGATTCTCTTTTAACTTCTGTTTTTTGGACATGGTGACTTCTGACTGCTTTCATCGTCTTGTCCCCAGCAAAGTCTTCCCTAAACAAATATATTCCAGTCGGGAGCTACCTTCATCAGGAAATGCTGTTTTGGGTTCTGAACACCAGGTGTGTTTGGTTCAAATATTTTAAAGCTGCCTGAACTTTGCAACAAAAGCTCAGTAAATTCACCTTCCTGGGCCAGGGCATCTCCTGGACTGTGATTCAGAACGCTCACGTCAAATTCACAGGAAAATACTTTATGACTAAATCACACCCCCTGCCAGTTTTCCAAGAATCAGCTTTGGATAACAGCTACTTAGGCTTTTCTGTTAGGTCTGAAATTACATAACTTTGATTCAGTTTCCTAGATGAAAATAAAACAAAACAACCTGTTGTAATATACAGAATATCTAGATTTGAAAAGAATATGAGTTTTTATCTTTCACACCCAAGTAAAAAAGGTAAATTGAGAGGAGAAGACACACTGTCAGGGGCTGTCTTTTCAGAGAAAGAAACAACACTTTTTATACTCCAGAAACACCAAAGAAAGCCTTAGATCCTATTTTAAACTGGAACTCCTTTGTAATGCAGATCTGTAGAGTGTATTAGCTACAGTGCTGGGATTTGTTTGATAAGTTTCTTGCCCACGAATCAGTACATATCTTTACTGTAATTAGACTCTCCTTCCTTTCTCCTTCTCAAACACTACCTTTGAAACATCACATTTTCCCAATATAGTATTTTTTTTAATTTGTAAACTATCTCAGTTCTGCACCTAACTGCAAATATTTGCAGAAGAGAACAAATATCCCTTAATGTGGTATTTTGTGAACAAACATAAGCCTAACATTAGTTGGTTAACCTAAAAAAATAATGGTAAATAACTGCTCAGAGAAAGATGGATAGAACCAAGGCTGAGACATGCACAGCAAGGGAAAGCTGTAATTTAAGCAATTCCACTCAAGAGAATTTAATTACTGTAGCCTCAGGGTGGTGGCAGGTTCCTTTTAAGCCAAATTGAATTTTGTCTATGTCATTAGAAAAATGTACCAAATTCTCTATATCTTATGTAAATACAGTAGTTTCTTCCTCCAAATGTCAAATATCACTGGTTTTTTAAGACCCGTACATCAAATCTCAATTGTCTTTTTTGCATGCCAGTTTAGTACGATACAATAAAAAATTCCTTGTGCACAAATCACTGCAAATATGTAACTCAAATTCTTGTTACGTATTTATTGACTAACTATATCCCAGGAGCTTTCATGCGAATTATATAATCCTCTAAAAAACTCTATGAAAGGGGAACGTGAATACGGAAATGAAGGCTCAGAAAAGTCTAGACAACAGAATGGAGATCTGACTCAAGCTTGGGGTGTTTTCCTTGAACCCCAAAAGTGTTTGCTTCTGAAAACTGTTGCTCATCATGTGCTGTTGGATGTCCAAACAGTAAGTTCTGCAGGAAATGGTTCACTTTTCCTTTGGTAGCCTCTTCTGTGCCTCCCACCTTTTGTTGCCATTGCAGTGATACACCAAAGGGTGGAATTGAGGAGAGGGGACCAGCAATCAGTTTTGCCATCTGCTAGCAGAACTTGCAAAAAAAAAACAGTAGAATGGGAGAGTTTAAGTGTACGTTTGGAGTAAAGGCTGGAGATTACTTGTCAGGAATGTCGAAAACATTTATTAAGCAACCTTCCTAGAGTTACAAGAAGAAAACATACGGAGATTACATCATCCCCCAGAAACTGGCGTTCTGTGACAAGACCAGCTCATTCATCTATGAATCCCGCCCCTTCAGCCTCAGAAGGGGTGTCTGGGGGAACACTTGGCTCACAAAACAGCGGTGCTCCCACACTTTGCACAACAATCCCCCCCACACACTGCTCCCATGGCCACTGTTTCAATGGGAGATTGTCAGAGTTCTCAGTGGGATTGAAGGCACCCAGTGGCACCCCTCATGCAGGTGGGAGCAAGCCCAGATGGGAGTCCTCAGGCTGGGGCCAGGTTTTCCACCCTGGGAGGCACTGTGATTGGCCATGGATGCCTTTAAAACATCTTCCTAAGCCACTGAAACTTTGTAGTGAGGGGTTTTTCCATAAAAAACAAATTTCTCATCTCCCAGGGGTGGGGAGTGGGGATCAGATGATGGAGAAACATCAGACCCAGATTTCCTCGGTACAACATCTATTGGAGCTGAGTAGTGACTGCTCCCTTTAGAAGGGGTGTGGGTTCTCCAGTTCTCCCACTTCTTGTCCCACTTGACCCCTATCGCCGACGCTAACCTTACCCCAGATTTCCTGCAGGCCTCTGGGAGGCGTGGTGGTGAGGTGGGGGCAAGTTGTTCCCAGCATGGGGGCCTGTGTAAAGCACCTCCCCCAGCACGGGGCAGCGACTGTAATGGAAATATCTCACAGAACATTTGGGGGAAAGGATCAGTGCCCAATCAGTGCCTTAAATATTCAGAGGTTATTCTAGAGCTCCTGCGGACAACATCCCAGTTTTACGGGAAAGGAAACTAAAGCTGAGGGAGTCCACTTGACCCAGATTACTCAGCAGCTTAAAAGCCCACTGGTCTCGAGCTGGTGGCTCTCCACTGACCCATAAAAAGGCCCCACAGTGTGGTTTTGAGGATTAAATGTGGGAAAGTGCTTTTGGAATTTTTAAGGGTGAGAATGAGGCAATTTCGATTAGGCTGAAGATGACATAGCTACTTGTGATAGTTGGATTTAGGGGAAAAAAATAACTTCTCCATTCATTCATTCATTCAGCATGGACTAACTGAATGAGTGTCTGCCTTGGACAGGCCCAGGGCTTGGTTCTGGGAACCTACCACTGGACAAGACCCAGAGGGCCACTGCCTTCCTAGAGCTGAGACTCGAATGGAGAAGGCAGAGAATAAAATAGATACACAGAGAGCAGTGCCAAGGAGCAAATGAAAGTGGAGCAGGAGAAGGAGCCATTCTTGCAAACAGCCGGACACAGAAGGGGCTGAAGGAGTGGCAAGTTCAGAGCCTCCACAGGGGGAGAAGACTTGACAGATGACCGCAGAGAAGTGATCAGGGCTCAGTAAGTGACAATAAAGAGTCAGGATTTGATCCTTCATGTAGTGTAGAAGAATGATCGGATATTTTAGCTTTTGTTCAAGCAGAATTTCGTGCAGAAGCCCCTTTGGTTGCTTGGGTGGGTGGGTGGGAGTTGGGGGCTTTTAACTAAGCCTGCCTCCCCGTCTCTGTGGCCAACCCCAGAGGGACCTCTTGAACTCCAGGACCCCACAGCCTGCCCCATCCAGGCAGTTTACAGGTGAAAATCCTGAGGGATCTGCAACCTGCCGTCCAGGTTCCCAGCCCATGTCCAGAAGCACTTTCCAGAAGCCGAAATAGTTCTTTCCCTGTTCTCAGCACTTTAGTTGGCGCTCTCACATTGAGTGCCCACTCCTAGATCACTACAGTGTTTCTCTCAAGCACAGTAAGAGGAATAGGTTGATTCAATAATATCTGAAGTGGGACATGTGCTTCATTTGTCCCTGAGTTTGGAGTTTTCCAGTGATGTTGTGATACTTTTAACCTTTGCCTTTTTATCTGCTCCCAACTAAAAAAAAAGAAATCACTAATACAGAGGTCAGTCCAACTCGGGGAGGCTGTTTGTTTGTTTTGTTTTACTTTGTTTAGGGTGGTCACTTTAAACCAAGATGTTCTCAACAGTGGAAGCCTCAGCCTCCTCACCGGCCGACTGTCAGCTCCCCCAGATGCCTGGCTCAGCCCGGGCCCTCCGAATGCACCAGCAAATATTGGCTGGACAGACGTGCAGACGTGAGTCCACGAGCACCTTTAACCGTGGGCACTGTTCAGTTTGGGCTTGTTCTTGAAAAGGATGGAAATGCTGGGAAGTAGGTTTCGTTAGGCTTCCTTATTTACAGGTGAGGAAGCTGAGTCTCAGAAGTGAGTGAATTGGTTAAACCTTTGGGGCCAGCCCTAGGTCTGGAGTCCAGGTTTCTGAGGCCAAGGGGCCCTTCCATGGTCATGTTCTGGGAGCAGTAGGTGGGAGGCGTAACAAGTCCCGCCATCAGGAAGCCGGGCGCACGCCCTTTGGGTGCCTCTCAGGCACTGGGATATGACATTCCCCTTTATTCTGTTGTTCTGTACGTTCCGACCTGGCATGTTTGGAGGCAGATGTGGCCACAGAGGAAGCGACCTGCCGTGACTGCAGTATGACAGAGCATTGGTGTTGAGGCCGTTGGCAATTTGGACTTTGCCACATGATGGCTGTTCTAGCGTCTTAGCTGCCAAACTACCGTGCAGTGGGTTGGCTTCAACAATGGGAATTTATGGGCTCATGGTTTTGACGCTCGGCAAAGTCCAAAATCAAGGCATCATCAAGGTGATGCTTTCTCCCAGAAGACTATGGCGGGGGCTGGCTGGCAGCCTTGGTCCTTGGCTTTTCCGTTATGTGGCAATGCACTTGGCGGCCTCTCCTGGATTCTCAGTTCTGTTGACTTCTGGCTGTTCCCTGTGGCATCTCTCTCCATCTGACTTTCACTCTGTTCATAAACATCTCCAGTAATCTGGATTAAAGCCCACCCTGATTCATTTGGGCCACACCTTAACTGAAGTAACATCTTCAAGATCCTATTTATAGTAGGTCTACACCCATGGGAATGGATTCAGTAGTTTAAGAACATGTTTTTGTGGGGTACATGGCTCCAAGCTACTGCAATTGCAGAGATGTGTTAAAGCTATTTCCATGTGAAACGTAGGCTTAGAATTCAGTAAAGCTCCGACCCTAATCTGAAACTGCGCGTGCTTTAACCCCACGTGCACGTGATGTTATCTAGAAGGCCGTTCCCTCTCCGTTGTGCAGTTGCAGTTTCTTTAATCAACGGTGATGGGCTGAGCCGGCTGAGAACTATGGAAGAGAGACACATTCTCACCCTCATTTTTGGTGCCCACATCCGGATTTACCTAAACCCCACCCAGGCTGCCTTTGCGTAGCCATGTAAAACTGGTATTTTCTATCCATGAATCACACTCCAAATCCTGTGCCTTGGTCTGCAAGAGGTTCTCTGGCCGGCTTGCTGGAAGATGGGCACGGGGCAGGGTGCTCTGAGGGTGGAGGGGCAGAGTCCTGCCACGAGGGCGCCGGGCCTTTGGCTGCCCTGCTGAAGTTGAAGGCCCAGCTGATGTCCAGCTCGTGGATTTGGATATGGAGCCAACAGGTCAACCTCCCGTAGAAAGGGCCTGGATGGAAAGAGGCATCGCATGTTTCTGCTGCCGGGGTCCCTGTCGTGTGCCAGACAGGAGTGAGGTACAGGCGTGGCTCAGTTCTGGGGGGGCGGCTGCCCTTCCGGGCTCTCGGAGCTGCTTCGTGGGCTGGTTCCTCACTACCTGGCAGCTCACCTGGGAGGGATCTCTCTGGACCGCTGATTGCCGAGCGACAGCCAGAGCATCCCGTGGGTTCAATTATGCTTCCAAAGTCGAGGTTGATTTGTCTACGGGAGCTAGACCTTGCTTAATGATAATGCAATTGCTTTGCTTTGATCTGAAAAATGTCTTTAATTTTCTGTACAAAGGCAGGAAGCATTTTTCTTTGATTATACAGAAGGTTTCTGGGTAAGGTGGAACCCTCCTTACCTGGCCGGACTCTGAAATAATGAGGAGTCTGCAGGGTCCTGATCTGAAAATGTCACCAAGTCAAGAAATCCAGAAACCAGAAAAGCTGCTTTCCTCTCCTTGCACCTCTCCCTTTGGTTAAGTGCTGCTTCCAACACACGCAGCTGCTTCTGAACTGCCGGGTACAGCTTTCCCGAGTGTGGTTGAGGCTCGGCACGTCCCGGCCTGTCCCTGCATGACCTAAACCCTGCGCCAGTTACTGGGGATCTGGCGGGGCCCCTAGGACGTGCCGTGGGGCGTGGGCAGGGTCGCTCAGCCTTTCCCACGGCTGCAGAGGTTCACCAACCTGCTTTCCACGAGGGCAACATTTTCAGACAGCGCAGGCAGGATGGGGAATCAGGCTGAAACCCACAGAAAGAAAAAGGAAAACTTCAAAAATGAAAGGCCCTAAAACAGGAATTCATTTCATGGGTGTTTGCCTCTGATCTCTCGTTTCATGTGCCTGACTTCCCTTGGCCAGAATTAAGATGTTTTGCAGAGAAACCTTAGGAGTGTAACTGGTGTAACTGAGGTTACTGAGTTTGATGTAGGAAAAGAGTGGGGGGGGGGTGCGATTTCCTGAAGGAACTAAGTGTGCTTTCGAAAAGCATGAGTTTCACATTTTAATGGGAACTGTTGGCAATGTGGGCTTTTGTTGTAGTTTTGCCTTGTGTTGGAGAAGTCCGACATTTGGGTTCCGGTGGTGCTGTTGAATTGGTCTTGGAGGCTGAGCCCACAGCCCAGCACGTTTGTTTGGACCACCAAGATGAAGGGGATGCTGAGCTGGAAGCAGAAGGCGTGGGGGCTGAGGTATGAGATATTGTGTCCTTGGAGAATGACTGCAGAATAAGATGCGTAATAGGGCCCTGGGATGGAAAAAAACAGGCTGGTCATTTAGATGGCGGCAAGGAAATGAAAATTAAATTGCTTTTCTTTACTCTGAAAAATGTCTTTAATTTTCTGTACAAAGGCAGGAAGCATTTTTCTTTGATTATACAGAAGGTTCTGGATAAGGTGGAACCCTCCTTAACTGGCCAGACTGAAATAAAGAGGAGTCTGTTGGGTCCTGATTTGAAAATGTCACAAAGCCGAGACAACCAAAAACCAGAAAACCTGCTTTCCTCTCTCCTTCACCCTCCTAACACACGCAGCTGCTTCTGAACTGGGCTTAGGAACAGAAAACAAGACATTTCAGACAGGGAAGAGCAAAGAACTTTGGGTCTGTATCAGTGGATGGAACCAATAAGAAGAGGAAACCACTTTTTCCTGTAAGATGGTGTGACGTGTCCTTTCAGGACACAGCATTTGCGAACTCTCTGTTTTGCGCCCTTCTGTCTCTCTCAGGTGTTCCAACACCTTTTAAAATGTTGGCGTATGAGGAAATGAGGAGGAAGCTCTCACTTGTTACGGAGGTGGATGACAAGACGCACCAAGTTCTCTTTTGAGAGAGGAGGCGGTGCAGGGATGGAAGGGGGACTCAGCTGCTCGGGAGGTCCCTGAGCTGATCCAGCAAGGCCCTCGGGATTCGCCAGACACCTCCCATCTCCCCCTTCTCATTCGTTTTCTCCCTTTGACCCTAGAGACCCTCGCCCACGTAAGTCTTCCCATCCTTGATCTGAGAATCAAAATAACAGGTGCACCCGCCATCGTGTGCCAGCTGAGGACGGTGCGGAGACCAGGGAACACCAGCAAATAGTAAAAGATCTGTCAGTGGGACTCGGGCTTCCTGAGAGCAGTTTTCCCCCAGCTAGTGACCATGTGGAAAGGCGGAAGGATATGGCTACAGCGGGATAACTTTAGGAGTGCCCAGCGAGTTGGACATGCCCCCACTGCGTCCCCTGCCTGCAAGGCCCTGACTTCTGTCAAGCCTGACTAGTCTGGCCCCTTCTGACCATTCTTCCTTCTAGTCTTCTGTGGGTCACTCAGGGCTGCACGTGGGACCTGGGTGGTGCCCCTCTGGGTGACACGGTCACCCACCCTGTGCATGATGAAACATGATATCCATTATGAATGTCACGTGCCACGCAGTTGGATGGGGAAGGGGGCAGAGATGCTAGAGAAAGGGGGAATTTTGTGTCCTCCGGACTCCAAATGTGGAGACACATATGCAGCACACATACACATGCATATGTGCATTCATATATACACACATGCACACATGTACACACATGCACATAAATATACATAAACATGCACACATGCACACACATGCATATACACACATACGCACATGCACATAAATATACATGCACACATACACACATGCACACATGCACATACAAGCATATACCTACATATACACATGCACATAAATGCACACACACATGCATATGTGCATTCATATATACATACATGCACACACATGTACATGCATGCACATAAATATACATAACCACGTGCACACATGCACACACATGCAAACACGCACATACAAGCATATACCTACATATACACATGCACATAAATGCACACACACACATGCATGCACACAGTGGGACAGGATATGTGAAATCCTGACTGGGTTTGAAAATCTGAGCCACTTTAGCCCTAAGCAAAAGGTTGAGTCACTGAAAGCAGATTTGCTGCAGATCCAGGCCGAGAAGTGGGGCTGGTGTTAGTGGGAGCCCAGTCTGCCAAGGCTGAGCTTTCCGGTGGCTGCGAGCAGAGCCAGCCCGAGTGGGTGCAGAGCACCGGAAGCGATTCACTTCCATCTGGGGCTCACGTTTTAATGAATCTGGGCACACTTATTGGCACGGTGTCAGCACGGAGGTGATGGCTTTTTCCAGCAAGCCATCTCCCCTCAAAGCCCCAGGATCAGGGATGGCTCAGTGGAGACTAACTTCTGTCTGACCTCACAGCGTTGCACGTGTGGGGAGTTAAGGTGCTTCCACACCGTTCGACTGTGATGAGATTCCAGCCAAATCCAGGGACTCTGGTGGCAGGCGACACAAGTGTTTTTTTAGAAGTAGAATGATTTGTCTGGGTATCTGTGTTTGTGAGCCTTCCTTTAAATAGGAAAATGAGAGAGCAGGTTTCCGCAACTTAAAACCTGGCTGTTTCTCGTGGTCTTTTCCTAACTGGAAGGAGGTTTGCAGAATCGCCTGGCATTGCCTTAATAGGAACTTTGTCTTAAATCCCTGGTGCTGTCCGTGGGCCCGGTGCAGGGTCTGCTCTGGAGAGTCCTGGGGGGAGGCTGTGTTTCCCCCACACCCTCACTCTGGGAGCCTGCAGACTTGGAGCTGGCCGGCTGCTGGGCATACTGCTGGGGTCCCAGCCCCAACTGCCTGACCTCAGGCCCCCACTTCCCTCCCCTGGCTTCTCTCCTAGCTGGAGGAAGAGGAGGAGGGGACAGGAAAAGCAAACCCACCTCCCCTTCCTTCCCAGGCCCCTTGGCCCAGCCCCCAGCACACAGGAGTTGAAATCCTTTTCCCTGTGAAACTGGATCCTGGGATGTCAAAAACTGGATTCCTAAGGCCAGCCCGTCCTGCCTCCTGTGTTTGGGCTCAGTCGCTGAACAGACTCAGGTGTCTACATTTGGATTTTTCCCATGGCTTAAAACCTGGCCCCGCAAATCTGTCCCCTGTAGAAAACTGGAGGGGCCTACCTCGGTTTTGTTTTTCTCACCCTGTCGAGAAAACACAAAGGTTTAAGCCTTAGTTGTGAGAACCCAAGAAGGAAGGAAGATAATTGAGATCTCAGCACTCCCAGTGTAGAACTGTGAGCCGGGGTTTTGCACGTGAGCTAGGAAAAGGGAGTTGAGTGTGAGCACTTTGAAGGATTAGGAAGGGGGTGCAAATGTGGGCAGTGAGCCTTCCTGCAGCATGTTTGGTGTAGGTCCCTTAGAAAGTCTCTCTGAAGGGGGTCCAGGAATCTCTGACCTTAGATATAAAATAGTCTAAAAAACAGCTCTACTACAGTGCACAGCTTTCTTCTGGTCTTGATGGAAACTGGAAAGTACTAGAATGTTCTTTCCTGTGAGTTGAGGTGCCTGTTCCTTACCTGGATTCCAGGACGGGAGGAGGAGGTGATGTAGCAGTAGCTTCAGAGTGTTGGAGGTACACGGGAAAAGACCTCCTGCCAGGTGAGACCCTGAAACAGGGCCATACGGAGTAAATAGTTGCTGTGAATTCTGGGCAGTGGGCAATACCTCATATCTGTTACAGGTCAGTACCTGTCTGCTGTTGTGTATGCATGTGTGTGTGTATATATATACTTCTCCAGGTGACTGACTGCTCTTGGCTGTAAAGGTTGTGCCTCCTAAACTACTTGTATGGAATTTGACACCTGCCTTCCAAATCATGGCCTTTTCACCAGCAGCTGAGCGCTCTTCTGTGATTTTTTTCCATTGCGTCCATGGGAAACAGGTCCTGGGTTCTAATTCTGTACTAGGAACTTGGCGAGTGCTTCTCTCCCAGGCTGACGGTGAAGCCTGGGGGTGGGATTCTGGGGGTGGCTGGGGTGCAGTGGGGGAGCATGATTCTGCCCTGAGAGGATGGGCTTTCGGGGGAGGGCGACACTGTGAGTCAGGGCTGCCTGGGGGTTGTGACCAGCTGGGAAGAAGAAACGCCTGTGGTGGTGTCAGATCAGAAACAAATCCAGACCTGGTAGGGAGAGGCTTTATTCTAGAGGATTCCTGCAAGGGGGGACAGGGCTGTTGCTGTCGAGGGGGGCTGTTGCAGTGGGGAGAGAGGGGAAAACGCTCTCCGCTCTGACTGCACGGTCTGCAGGCCTCTCCAGGGTTGGGCAGAAAGGTTTCTCTTGTACAGAGAGGAGAGAACTGGGTGTGGGAGGTGGGAGGAAGGCTGCCATGATGAGACAGTGCTCTGAGAATGCTGGGTGCAGGGGCAGCCTGTTTTTTGGGGGGCACCCTTGAATTCAGGGGTCTGGAGGAAGGAGAGAAGCTTAACAAACCTTTGGTTAATGAGCATTTTGTTCCTATAGATGAGTGGGCATCAGCAGGGCAGCTGATCATTTTTGAGGCAAAGAATGAGAGCACCTTGGGTCTGGGTCTGATCTTGTCGCAGGTAAACGGGGCATCCGTGCGTCTTCGGTCATGGGCGGAGAGACGGTTCTTTGCAGTATGTTGTTCCCAGAGTACAAAGGGTGGAGGATTTCATAAACTTTGCTGTTGGGGTCCCTGCTTCCAGGCATTTGGCACGGAGAGGATATTTGCCTGAGCTGCCCGCTAGGAAAAAAGTCGACACACAAGGATCACTGTAATTTATTGGATCTGTATCACGGAATTTAGCCCCATTTCCGTTTTCACAGAGGATTCAGGGAGGAAAAGGCGACAAAAATGGTCAAAGCCATGGAAAGGTTAAAGGAATTGGGGTTATATTGAAGAGAAGGCTAAAGGTGATATGTTCATTGTCCAGAAGTTTCCGAGGAATGCCGTAAGGGTAAGTCAGACGTCATTTCATGTGTGCACAGAGCACCGCATGTGAAGACAAGGACGTCAAGGCTAAATATTGGTTGATCAAGTCTCAGGAGCCTTAAGTGGTCAAACTTGGCACCCGTCACCTAGTCAGGTAGATAGGTTGTTGCTGTTTTAGAGGTTCGGCAATTATCTGTCTTAAGGAGTAAACATTTGTGGGAGTCCCAATTTAAGAAGCTGTGTAAATTGGGAGTCCCCCTGAGGATCCTTAATGATAAAAGTCCTTATAAAAGTACTGTTGGAAAAGCCCTGTTGAGTGACTTTCATATCCGGCCAAGGCCCACTGGCGTGGAGAGTCACACCCTTGGCCTGGGTGTCCGACGGGGCCTTGCGCTGTCTGGGGGTCACCCGCCTCTGGCTGCCGACTTCCGGCTCCCTGTCCCAGACTGTCGGGGCCGTGGGAGCGCGAGTATGCGAGTGTGCGAGTGTGCGAGTGCGTGCTGGCGCTCTTCTCAGAGCCAGCACACTCAGCCAGCCTCTTCCTCCTCCCACTTCTCTCCCTTTCCTCCTTCCCTCCTCTCTCTGTGTTTGTGTAAATACACCCAGTGGAATCCCATCTATTTGTAAATTGCCCAGTGGTACTTCCGTAACAATGACCCACTTCTCCCCTCGATCCTGAGTGGCTGCGAGGCGTCTGGATGCAGGTGGCTTGGAATTGGAAGTGTGCAAAATGCTTGAAAACAGAGGCTTGGGCCACCCCGCTGTCCCACCCCAGCTGTCGCCTTGTCCCTGCCTCGGTGTCTGTCCCCACAGGAGAACGTGAGTGTGTCCCGATGTCCTCCAGAAGGAACTCTGGGGTCTCAAAGGCCTGAGCTTACCCCCCTCTGCCCCACTGCCATCTCTGGCTCATCTGGATGCCTCGTAACCCTGGAATGCCTTCTTTTCCAGCCAAAGAGAGAGCCGCTGTTTACTTCCCGGCATGTCTGGGAGACTCACCACTAAGCGTTGAATTTCTTGGGTCCGAAGAGCTCCTTCTTCCTGAGACGGCTCTGTTCCCTGCTGGCCTCACCAGGTCAAGTGGAGCTGTGTTTACATTTGCTGTCGTTAGAGGCCTGTAACATTTTTATTATGAAAAAAATTTTTTTTTGCGGGCAGAGAAGCATTTAAACTTTTGTAGTGTAATTGCAGATTTAGTGCTAGCTGTACTGTATCATTCATATACCCCAAATCCATATGAGCACAGCATGGTTTTACTTTCACCGGCTGAGGCGAGCAGGCTGGTAGAATATCTAGAATAAAGGTCAAAACTGTGTTCGGAGAGCTCGACTTCAGTCCTCCTTTATTTTAACTGTATTTCTAAAACAGAGGGACAGGAAAAAGATGCCTCTAACACAGTCTGCCGGTGAATACTTACCCAAATGGCAGTTTGGGCAAGGGGTGGGCAAGAGGAGACAAAAGCAGACAGGTTCAGATTTTATCAGCGGACAGGCCCAGTTGTGTAAGGAGATGAAAGGTGCAGACTGTGACAATGTGTCGAGCTGGTAAAACCAGCTCTGCAGTTAAAAATAAAAAGGTGGGGGGACGGGAAGCTCATACACAAAGGGAGTTGCACAAAACATTCCAGGAAATCACTGAACTGTGGGGGACAACATGCCTCCTTCTCTTTCTTCAAAGAAGCAGCTAGCTATTTGTAAAGAGCAGGGAGAGGAGCATCTGCTGTGGCATTCGTTATCACCAAAATCGTTCTTTAGTTAATTTAACTAGGACTTAGCATGGTGTTGGGCCTGCCGCTGCACAGACATTGACCATGGCCTTCGTCATTTGTTTGATCTTGAAGACCTCGTATCTGTGACCACAGGAATGCAAAAACTGGTCTTCCAAATGGCTTCAGGTCAAACAGTAATCCTTTCGATACTGCCACCATGCACGTGTGTGGTCCTTTAGAGAATTAAAAATAAGTTTTATAACTGAGCCACACTATAAGCTTCATCCTCGTCGTATCTTTACTCCCAGAACCACCTGTGTTGTCCCATGCAAGGACACTCAGTCTTCCTCTCAGCCTTCTTTCTTCGCTCTTGCCTTCCTTATCCAACACATTCTCTGAACGAGCTCCTCCCTCTAGATGAGGTTTTGGGTTGGAAGAGGGGAGGGTGAAGGAGACCTTGGCCAACGAGCCACAGCCATCCCTTTCCGGTCTTAAAGTCTTCATCCCTCGTGTCTTTCTGTCAGCGTCTTCTCTTCCCCCTCTGACCTTTTCCCCTCTATTTACTGAATGAATATATCAGTATCGATGTTGTCCTGGGTGTCAGGCTAGGCAACGGGCATGGGGCAGAGACCAAGGGACAAGGATGCTGTCCGAATGTAAGTGGCAGCCCAGGGCGGGGAGGAGAAGACATTAAAAGAAGCCAACAATGACAAGTGTGGTGTGTGCTAGGAAAAAGAAAGAAATGCTTAACAGGACAAAACATCACCTGGGCTGGGGCGAGGCGTTGGGGAAGCCCGGATACTTGATAGTTGAAGCCATAAAGGAAATCAAAGAACTTGAGGAGTTATCTGTAGAGGAGGGAAGGAGAAAGAATAAAATTTCAAAGTAAGAGGACAGAAAGATGCTTTGTTTTTTTACAGAATATTGGAGGCCAACGTACACTCTATCCCAGCTCTCTTGGTATCTGGGAGGAATGATCACTTTTCACTGTTGTCCAAATGCTTCATCTTTTCTCTTTTCCCAAATTCCTTTGGACCATTGTACTACTCAGCATCAACTCCACTTGTGGCTGGGTGACAAGCGTCCATGGAGCTACCACTGAGTTTGCCAGAATGGTGTTGCCAGCAGGCTATTAGCTAAAATTGAAAGTGGAAAGCTTGGAGTGGAAGTTTGTCAGTTTTTTATTACGAGACTGTGTTTCGAAAATAACTGTGTGCTTTTCATCTTCTCCATAAATGTATTTAAATAAATTTAATTAAGCATCAACTAAGAACCAAGAATTCAGGTATCTGCTAGGAACCTAAAGATGCATAAAGAGCATTTGTGATTTTAAGGAGCTACAGTCTAGGGCAGATACTTGCCGATGCTCGCTGATACAGATCCAGAGGAATAAATACTGGGGAGTATGAGCAATGCTTTATGTGAATCCCAGGAGGAAACAGTTCTCCCAACATGAGGGAATCAGGAAGGACTTCAGGGGGTGGGAGACATCTGAATTTATCCTCAGGGAATGTCGGATTGTTAATCTAGCTGAATATGCTTTTTTAGAAAAAGTGAAATCATTTTTGTAATTATTACTTAATATGAGTCATAATCCTCTAAAGGGAAGGAAAGTGCCAATCTGAGCCAACATGCTTTCTCTTCATCTAGGCTTGCCTAACAGCACATCACGTTTAAAACATGTGCGTTTAAAAACAACTCGATAGTCTGCATATACTACCACGTGGTTTGCCTACAGTCCACGATAGATGCCGTCCTGATATTTGGGTGTAGGTTGAAGTTTCATAAATCAAATCACATTTCCCATTATCTTACTTTTAGTTAAAGCAATGGGTGTACTTTCTGATTACTCTGTAATTGGCCCTGGTAGCTAGGCCTGTAAGTCTGTTTTCCTGCCCTAAAGCACCCTTCTCTAGCAGTTAAGCAGCTGTGCACTTAGACTAACTAGGGGAGCTGCTACTAAAAAAAAGAAAGCACGCTCTCCTTGAACAGGAAAGGCTTCTGATGCAAATCAACTTCACCCCTGAGATCATTTGGGTAGAAAGGTCAGATCCCTTATATTCGATTTTCACAAAGCTGGGCAAACTAATAGTGCCCCATGCACAGTATGTCACCGACCTGTTATATTTGAAATTATATTTAAAATTGGGTGTAAAACTGCACTCTTCTTTCTCCCTGCCAATTAATTGACTCGCTAACCTCCTGCCAAGATTTGTCCATTTCAAAAATGATTGCTTTAAACAATTCACCAAGAAAGCATTCAGAAAATTCTACTTTGGCAGAAATCGAAAGGCTAATATTTGGATGTGGGCAGCAACTCACTCGGGGCTGAAGGAAGAAAGCGTGGAGTTGGTTTTCTGTCTGAGAAATGTTGCTCTGGGACAGTGGGTCCTTGGTTTGTGAGTTCGGCAACCCGCCTCCACAGAATATGCTCAGTTATCTCAAGAAGTTCTGTGAAACATTCAGACAATGCAGATATTTATCCAGGGGCACTTCTAGGAATCACAAAGTATCAAGAAAGTCAGCAAGCAGGGCCAAACCCCACCCCAAGATGAGCCCCCATGCTATGTAAAATACTAAATAAGTCACTAGTTCTGCGGTTGGAAGAGACCCTAAGAGGACTTGCAGTCTCCTCCCACCATCTCTTCACCTGCAGAGGGCCACGCCCTAAATCAGCTCAGGTGGGCACCAGGCAGTGGGTGATGGAAAGAGAAACAAACCCCAAGCTGAGTTACGGTTCTGGGTCAACCCAGGTCACCGGTCTGGTTTGTTTCCCTAACTGTAGAAAGAAAATGATTGAAAATAGAGCTGCCTTAATAATTTTGATTTTCTGTAGGAGAATACTGATTTTTTTTGATTTCTCAGTAAATCTCATCATTTGAATAATTATTCTGGAACCAAGCCCAAGACTGTTGTTGGCATGAAGGCAAGTTTGGACACTGACCACTGAACCTTCCGCCTCTGTGCCCACAGTGGGTTCTGTCGTGGGCGGCTCCTCTTCAGCCACTCACCAGCCCCAGGAGAGGCTGTTCTATTATACAGACGGCTGTCAGGTAAGGTCCTTACACACCCTGGCTCTAGCATTATAACAGCGGTTTCAGTGCCCAAATGCATTGAAGTAGAGTACACAGTTGATAAATGTCATGAGAAGTATCTCTTGATTTCATCGTTTTACCAGTTAGCAAACATGAAACATAAAGGTGATGGATTAAGCTCTTGCGATGTGGAGTGTAGCTTAGATTTCTTTCTTTGGATGATGCTCAAGAGTAATCTAATAAGTGCCATGTGCCACCCCATCCATTTAAAGCAGTGTGTCTTTGAACTACAAACCACACCATACCCTTCTCTGCTTATTCAGCTGCCTGGGGATGGGTGAGATTGCCAGATTTCCATGAGAATCATAAAGTTTTCAAATCATTCAGGAGAAAGTTACTGAGGTTCAGTGTCATTAGAAAGAGCACATTCTTAATTTTCCTGGAATTTTTCCTTTAATTGGTACTTTGGCTCCATTTTCAAAGCTCTTTCAAAGCTTTGTTTTGTTTTCCAAAGTGGCAGCCAAATCATTAAAAAAATGTCATTTAATTTTAGGATTAATTTCTATTTTGACTGGCATAAAATATATCATTTGGAGGATGAAATATGAACATATTTTTGGGTCAGGGGCTCAGAAATTTCGAGCTTCGTATTCACTCCACTACTAGTGAAGTTTAATGGCTACAGGTATTCGGAAGATTCAACCGTCAGAGTCTTGACTGGGATTGCAGATCCCAAGTGCTAATTTCATTTCCAACCATAGCCATTGGTTAATTAATCGCTTATTACTGAGGGTATGAAGAATAGGGATATGAAATTGTACATACACAAACCTTTTAACAAACTTTCCTCCTGTGCATTGCTCACTCGATCTTTGTATATTCTTCGTACCCCAGCTTCTTCAACTGAAAATGGTTTCAAGTAAAAACATGAGCTAGCCTCATACAAGATAAAATAGCACGCACTGCCTGGGTTCCTGTGATTCTCCCCTCTTTTTCAGGCTGGTCACAAGAAGCACACTCCCAAGAGCTATGGGGGACACTCCCAAGAGCAAAAAATATGGCAGGAGGGGCTCTGGGCTGGAGAAGCAGGCTGGTATCTCCCTCTCTGATTGTAGCAGTGAGATGAGAATATGCCTTCTGTTCCAGTTTGCTAATGCTGCCGTTATGCAAAATACCAGAAATGGATTGGCTTCTATAAAAGGGGGTTTATTTGGTTACAAAGTTACACTCCTAAGGCCATAAAATGTCCAAGAGGCATCAACAGTAGGGTACCTTCACTGGACAATGGTCAATGGCATCTGGAATACCTCTGTTGTCTGGGAATGCACGTGGCTGGCATTTTCTTCCTTTGCTCCCAGGTTGTGTTTCAAAATGGCTTTCTCCCAGGACATTTCTCTCTAAGCTGCAGCACTGAGTTCCTTCTGTTTGTCAGTCCTTTTATATGGCTCAGTGATATCATTAAGACCCATCATGAATGGTTGGGGAACACCTCCATGGAATCCAATTAAAGGTCTTGCCCACAGTTGCTTGAGTCGCATCTCCATGGGAACACTCAATCAGTAGGTTCCAACCTAATCAACACTAATACATCTGCCCCCATGAGATTGCATTAAAGAACATGGTGTTTTGGGGGACATAATACAGCCAAACCAGCACACCTTCCTTCTTTCTTCTCTCCACTTGACCAGGGGTCCTATAAAAGATGGCAGCGTGTTTAGGGGTAAAATTAGATAAAGGGGAAAGCCAGGAAAACTGCCATTTCTTGTGGATGTCACTTAGGCTCACTGCAGATCTGGGTTAGTGCTCAGTGCCCTAGACCAAGAGGCAGCAGGGCTCGGTTACAGCCTAGTCCTGTTTCTACTTTGATGTGCAACCTTGGTCGCTTGTTTTCTTTTTACTTCAGTCACCTTGTCTATTGGAAAAAAATGTTCAAGGTTGCATAAATGACTAAATGAGTCTGAACTTTCTTTCAACTCTAAACTTCCTCCCATGAGTTTAGATTGAGAAGAAGAGTGTGAGTTTCCTAAGCTACGCTCCAGGGAGCCCGACTTTTGCCAAGCGCCTCCATCATGGAGAATAAACACCGAGGCTGACCGATTGCAAGAGCCAAATTCTAGTGAAATCAAATGTATCTTCCCTCATTCCATCCACATTCCAGCCCGTTGGAGATAGCTGTTAAAGCAACAGTGGATTTATTTAGTAATTGTCTTTGAGATTTTTTACTTATTTGTTTCAAGGCAAGGTCAGCAGCCATCCCGGAACTTCAGCAGAGCTCTGTTTTCACGCACTCTTCTATGATCCGCGTGAATAATAAATCATATTGAAGGGGTTTTTCCCCTTTATGAGTGATTTGCCTGGAGGAAAAATTCTTCCCCTCCTTTTTCTTCTAAATGCCTGTCAGAATAAAGTCTTCTTTGAAAAGTCTTGGTGAAAACTGCACACAAGGCTGGCCCCTCCCCAGTCCTTTCTTGTCTCCACGCTCTACCAAGTCTCAGGCCGCCAAGCAGTGCCAGGGGATGCTCGCTGGGTACAATCCACAACCCCCTACCCCTTAGACATTTGGTCTGCTGACTGCTTTGGAGAGCAGCCTTTGGGAGGGAAAAAAATAAAGTTAATTAATCTTCTATGAGTTCTTTTAGCAACACTGAATATATGAGCGAGAGAAGCTGACATTTTCAACGTGAGATGCCTTGTCACTTTGCCCAACCCAGGGGCAATTCGAGGGAGAGAAAGAGGAAGAGTCATGTTTAGAGATTGATAAAGTTCCCTTTGGTTAATATCAAGACATCAGACTCATTACCTTTTGCGAAGTGTGAACAGAGAAGAACCCTTGAAAAATAAGCATTGAATTCAGCAGTATTCCTTCCTTCCTCCCCCGTTTTCTAGTGATATTCCCTGAGAGTCCTTGCAAAACATATCCCTGCTACTTCATTCCATTGCTGTTTTCCGTCCTCCTTTTGGTGTACTTGAGGACTGCGATAGGCAGAGCCTCTCATCCCGGCTCACCATCCCAACCCACTGAGGATCCTACGTTAGAGCCCTTTGCTTCCCCCAAAGTCTAACTCTCCCACACCACGTCCTTCGTGGGAACCCCGGGTTTTCTGGAGAGAGACTTGGATGTCCCCTTCCCTGTCTCCATCTGAGCACATGGCTGGTCCTTCAAACGTGTAACATCTGGAACCCACCCAGAGCGAGTGTTTGGTGTAGTGACTATTCCAGTGTAGTACAAATTAATGAGAAATGCCTTAAACAACAACAAAGACTGAAATCCCATAAATTATAAGGGAATAATTTGCATTCTGCCAGTTACTGGAATAATTACTAACAGCACACAGAAGTATGTCTGATTTTATAGAAATCATTAGAAACTTCTGAGTCAGGAAAAGTCTGGGGTGATGGATGCTTGTTTTCAGGTGGGGCCAACATTGTTGGATAATTTTCGGGAATAATGATGGCTTTCCAAGACATGGCTGGAGGAACAAACAACCACTGCTTACTTTTAAGAACTTGGGAATAGATTTAACAAAGTGGTACCCACATCAAAATAAAGTAAATGGCAATAAAGTTGTTAACACTTAGTTTATATTTAGAGAACTTGTCCATTGTTATTCTAACACTTTAGTTGTTGAAATTTAGCTTTCCATAAAAAGTAAGAGTTGGAAAGCAATATGAATTGGACTAAATAACCACATTGCTCTTGAGTAATATTTCATAGTGCTTTAGACAGAGATCCGTTTTGCAGTGTGGGTATGCAGAGGGTTTGGAGTAAGACCACGTTTGAGTCTGAACTCCCCTAAGAACATAAATTGTCCATCTGTGAGAGCCTCGTTTTGAGGAGCTCATTCTGTAAGTCATCAATATGTGTAACCACTTTTTCATGCAGTGAAAATAATGCATTATGCTTAGGAGTTACTCATAATCATTTGACTAATTTCTAATAAAACATCCCAATTTATAGAGGACCCTGAAAGTACTGTTTCTCCAGTGCAAGCCCAATGATCAGAAATGGTCAAAGTCATAATCTGCAATAAAGTTAAAAATAAATTAACCTGCCACACGTAAATATCCCATGTTTCTGCAAGTCTTATTTTACTTTTTTTTAAGATATTTTTTTCTACAATTTGAAAACATGATAGCATAGCAGTTTCCTATGTCTTTCTTTCCCCATTAAGCCTTTGCTAGATGTGTGTGAGATTGATGCTTCTGGCTTTGTTGACTTGGAGAGCGGATGTGATTTGATTAACGACAGAATTTTGCAAAGGAGCCAGCTTGCCGTTGCAGGGGCCGGGGCAGCCTGTGGTGGGGTGCTGGTCACCACGTCCCCCTTCTGGGCTTCGTCCAGATGCTGCCCTCTGGCTGACCTGGCAATGCTGTAACTACTCTTGGGGAGAGGAAGCTGCTTCCCCCAAATCTGACCACTTCTCTTTCTACCCAGGCCTGCTCAGAATGTGCGAGAGAAATTGGATTTGATTCAAACACTCAGCAGCTTGGGTGGGTACTGTTGGTTTTTCTATTATTTAGTGAAGCCGGATTGAATTGGGCTGCAAGGTCATCGAAATCAGTACTGTTCATTTCCTATCATTGTACATGTCATTTTTTTTTTTTTAATAAATTTTATTTTGAAATAAGTTCAATTGTACAGGAACGTATGCTAAAACAGTACAAATCCCATACCTACAACTCCATAATACCCTGAGCCCTCTCCCCCGATAACCCCAATCCATCACCTTTAAGATCCTGTCTCACCACCGTCTCTTCCCCTCCCTCCCTCCCTCCCTCCCTAACACCCATG
>PVKY010003374.1:0-21895 GCA_004027775.1 Bradypus variegatus | reverse complement strand
AACAAAATGTGATTGTTCTAGTGTTATTCTAGTCCTTCCTGCACCACCCCCCAGGTCAGAGTGACCTGTTCCTTCATCTAGGGTCCCCCCACCCTTAGGAAGGCCTTTGTCTTAAACCCTTATAAAGGCTTTCTGTCCTTTTCTCATTGCTCGGTCGTCTTCCCAGTGAACGCGATGCCTGCCCGGCCTGAGAGAGCCGCCATGGTCTCTCCACGACTTCCCACCCTGTAAGTCAGCCCTGAATAAAGGTTCCCGTGTCACAAAATGCTCGTTTTCTTCTTTGGCCGCTGGACTGGCAGGGCCCTCGTGGGCTGCGACAAATATATAGTTCAGTGCTGTTACTTATTGTGCCAGTTTGAACATACAGAACAGCATTGTCTTTGATGGAATCCTGTGTGGGTAGGCATATCAGTGTTGATTAGATTGTAATTCTTTGATTGTTTCCATGGAGATGTGCCCCACCCAATGGTAGGTGATAACTCTGATGAGATAATTTCCATGGAGGTGTGGCCCTGCCCATTCAGCGTGGGCCTCGATTAGTTATTGCAGCACTATATAAGCTCAGACAGGAGGAGCGAGCCTGCTACAGCCAAGGCGGACACTTTGAAGAAGGCACCAGAGCTGAGAGATGAACTGCAGCTTACAGAGACATTTTGGAGACGGCCTTTGAAAGCAGATGTATGCTCTGGAGAAGCTAAGAGAGGACAAATGCCCCAAGAGCAACTGAGAGTGACATTTTGGAGAGAAAGTGAAGCCTAGAGAGGAACATCCTAGGAGAAAGCCATTTTGAAACCAAAACTTGGAGCAGACGCCAGCCACGTGCCTTCCCAGCTAACAGAGGTTTTCTGGACACCATTGGCCATCCTCCAGTGAAGGTACCCGATTGCCTTGATACTGTGACTGTGTAACCAAATAACCCTCCTTATAAAAGCCAGTACATTTCTGGTGTTTTGCATTCTGGCAGCATTAGCAAACATGCTACCATCATCACCATCCACTACCAAACCTTTTTCAAACAGAAACTCTGTATGAATCAGGTAACTCTCTATCTGGTAACCTGCATTCTAGTTTCCATATGAATTTGATTTTTCTAGTTGTTTCATGTCAGTGAGATCATAAATATCTGTCCTTTTGTGTCTGGCTTATTTCACTCAACATGATGTATTCCAGGTTCATCTGTGTTGCCACATTTATCAGGAATTCATTCCTGCTTTCAGCTGAATAATACTCTATCATATGCATATTCCACATTTTGTTTATCCATTTACCTGCTGATGGACTCTTGGGTTGCTTCCATCTCTTGGCAATTGTGAATAATGTTGCTGTGAACACTGGTGTGAAAATATCTGTGCAAGTCCTTGTTTTCAGTTCTTTTAGGTATATGCCTAGTAGTGGGATTGCCAGGTCATGTGGCGATTCTATACTTAGCTTCTTGAGGAACTGCAAGCTGTCTTCCACAGCATTTTACATTCCAGCAGCAATGACTGAGGGTTCTGTATTAGTTAGAGTTATCCAAGGAAACAGAATCACCACAGATATCTGTAAATATGAGATTTTATAAAAGTGTCTCACACAACCGTGGGGCTGCACAAGCCCAAATTCTGTAGAGCGGGCAGCAAACTGGCAACTCCAATGAAGATGTTCGATGAACTCCTCAGGCAGTGGGCCAGCAACTCTGACGAGCGTGTTCATTGAGCTCCTCAGGAAACACTTTTCTGGCTAGCTGAAGAAGTGAAGGTCCTGTCTGTCTCGCTTAAAAGTCTTCAACGGATTGGATTAAATCCAGCTGATTGCATTCCCTCATTGTGGAAGACACGCCCTTAATTGATGTCATCAGTCACAGCTGCATCTAATTGACTGATGATTTAATAAACCAGCCTTGTGGTTTATTAACCAGCCACAAATGTCCTTGCAGCAATGGTTAGGCCAGTGCTTGCTTTAACGGACACCTGGGTACCATCACCTGGCCAAGTTGACACATGAACCATCACAGGTTCCTGTTTCTCCACATCCTCTCTCACAGCCATTCTAGCGGGTGTGAAATGTTATCTCACTGTGATTTTGACTTGCATTTCCCTGATGGCTAAGGATGCTGGGCCCACATCCCATTTTAAGTGGTGATAAAGAAGAGGTGTTTCCCCACCTGGACTGTGCTCTGAGAACTCCAGGGTGAGAAAGAAGAGAGGCTCACAGTTCAGGGACAAGAGACCCAGGCTTCAAGGAACTCGCAGGAGTTTCGGGGCCTCACGGGATAGGGTCTTGAGCTGTTGCAGAAATCTTCAAGAGAAAAGTGACCCCAGAAGAATAGAAGGGTACAGAGAAGAGAGACCAGAGCAGGGTTTTCCCTGAAATATCCCAACACGCAGATGTACAGCTTGTGCCGAGGCTCACGGTGCTAATCTGTGCTTGGTGCCGTCCGTGCCCCCTTCCTCCACAGCTGCAGCCCCTCCTGGCTCTGACCCGAAATACGCTTTCTCATGACCCCTCCAGTCCAGTGGGCTAGATTTAGTTCTTTCAGGAGTCTTGCTCAATTGACAATTGTCTTATAATTCTAATTTAACAGTTTAATTACATAAGAAATCCAGGCTATTTGTGGAAAAATTAGTCAGATACACCAAAAGAAAAAAAAAGTCTCCATGTTGCCACATTTTGCTCTTATTAATTTGTGGGCAGTGGCTTATTTCAATTGCACAGTAAAACTTTTACCTGCACTGATCAAGGAAGGGCTGATTTGGCTAATATATTTCTGGATAGCTGAGGATCTCTGCTTTTGAACTTTTAATTTTAGCTAAATGGAAATATTTCAAAAGCACATCACATAATTTAGTAACTTGAAGAAGAACAAATTTTTGATGATGTGGAATCACACGCTAACTTGTTATCAGGTGTTTCTTCAGGCCTGTGATCTGCCTCCCTTCACCTGGAGCAGGTGCAAGGCCCAGCAGGGAGCCCTCCAACAGCTGGGGTGCGGCTCCAGGTTGTGCCCACCTTGGGGAGAGGCACCAGGGAGGGAGGGCGAGGGGGCTGGAAGCCACGCAGGGACGGAGAGGGCTGGGACCTGGCGGTCACCTGAAGGCCACGAGGGTCTGGACTAAGGCTGGGTTCCCCTGGCTGCTCCCCGACAGGCTGCGCCGACTGCCGGGCCTGGGCAGGGTGTCCTCCCGCGTGATGGCAGCCAGGCTGGGGCTCCCACTCTTTCTGCCTCTGAAGGTCAGAGGGTGCTCCCTCCCCTCTGTCTCCCCCTCTCTGCTGTTACCCCCATCACCACCTCTACTCTCCGTCTGCTGACACGGGTGACCCTGTGTTCTGCTCTTCACCTTATTTTTACTCCTGTATCTTTTGTCTCTTGTCACCAAGATGCTGATTTTCAAGAAGGGACACAACCAGCCGGACAGTCACCCTCTCGTCCACGCCCCCTGCGGTAGGCGAGTCCCCTGGGTGGCCTTGGAGACCCGTGGGCAGCTCAGCTCCCCCTTCCCCTGCACCCTCAGCACAGCTCTGGTGCTGCCCACGATTGGTCACAGATGAGCAACCCTAAATTAATGCTCCGCTGTGGTTACATTCAGTGGGTGACAATTCATTTGGAGCCTCCGAGAGGGCAGCAGTGGTCCTCCCCTTTCCCACCTGGGATCTGAACAAGTGGCTGATGGACAGCAAGTGTCGGGTTTATCGCTGACGGTGGTGGGACCGGGAGCAGCTCGGCCCGGGCAGGGGCCAGCGAGCCATGTCAGCACCGGGCAGAGCAGCTGCTTGACTCCGGCCCTGCCCCAGAGGGAGAGCAGCCAATGGGCACCCGGGCTCCTGCCAGCACCCAGGAGACCCCAGGACCAGCCCCCGGGGAAACCTGGAGGCCGCACGTCCCCTGAGTGCCCGCAATGCACAGTGACTTATGACGGCCACCCACCTCTCAGTGTCATAAATACCAGATCGCCAGCGTTCAGGTTTGGCGTTCTCCTGATGGCTCCTTTTAGCAGTACATTTTATCCTTGCAAAGAGTCTTATATTTTGGGGAGAGGTTAGGATTTAAAAATACTGAAGAAACAGACCTTTGTGAATGTAAAATATTATTACCACAAATAACCATTCTTCTCTCTTCCTATTGTATTTACAATAATCTTCTCTGACACAGCTGGGAAAATACAAATAAAAACAGAAAACACATAGACATAACGTAGAAAAGCCTGAACTGATTTTTATACTGGAAGAAAAAATTAAAATATATTTTAGAAGTTGCACAAGCATGACAGTGATTCAATATCAAACTTAATTATGTGCTGCTTTAAAATGCACACTGGATCATTGGGCAAAAACTATACATTACGTATAGCAGACATTTTCCTTTTTGATGGTTGAGTGTGAGCTATTTGTTATGTTAAATTGTGATTTAATACTTCACAATTTTTCTTCTTGGACGTTATTAATTTAAAATCTGTATGCCACTTTAATTCATAAAATAATAATGGATAGAAATCATGTGGCACTTTATATTTCTAAAGTAACTTGCAAACTGTAAATGAGTAATGCAGACAGCCCCACTGGAAGTGGGGACAGGCAACATAGGCCTTATTCCCACGCGAGTCGCACAGACGCTCCGCTTGGAGGCCTCCCGCGGGGAAGGCCCGCGGCGGTTCCCGGTCGTGGAGCAGGAAGCCCTCCGTCCACAGGATGTTGGGGCAGCTGAATAAGAATTTAAACATAAATATCTGTACACAAGTAGGAGAATTAGCATTTAAAGCCACGCCCCTCTCGCTCACGTGCCCTTGAAGGGGCCCCTGAGATGTCTCCCTTCGTGTGAGTTTAAAATGCCATTTTGTTTCGCCGTTTAAATGCGTCTTTGGAGAGATTTGTGCAAGGAGAGGGCCGCCCTGGTCCCGGCTTCTCCTCAGCCTCGCGGGGCTCTCGAGGGGCTCCTGGTGTCCCGCACTCCCGGGTTTCCGACCCTGCCCACGGGCCCCGCGGGGCTGCTGGAGAGGGTCCCGGTCCCGCGCGCCTCTCAGCCGCCCCCGCGCCCACTGCAGGCTTCGGGCGGGTCCGGCTCTAACTCGGTGCAGAAAAGGGGCGCCCGGGCAGCCCCTCGCCCCACTTGGGGTCTTCATCTGCTGTGGTGGCTACTCTGGGGTGACAAGGGGACAGTCCAGCAGGGGTGTGTCTGGCGCTGAAGGCAGGGATGGAGCTGGGAGAGGGTCTGAGGATGGAGCCAGGAGCAGCTCAGGGCACGCGGCCGCCGGAGACTGTTTCATGGCCCGGCTCCCCCACGGCCTTCCCGGGCCTTCTCCTGGGGCTCTGGGCCCAGCGCCTCACCCGTGCTTGGAAACAGCCGCTGCCTCTAGGGAAGGCTGAGGGGAAGGGTCAGGGGTGCGCTGCCTGGATGCCCCAGAAAACCAGGAGGTTTCAAGACGCGGGAGCCAAACCCTCCCCTCTGCAGGCCCCAGCCCTGGGAGTTCCTCAGATGAGCCCAGGCCGTCCTCCCGCGGGCACCGGGGTCACTTCTGCATCTGCCCACACAGCTCCGTGCGTGGCCCCGGGGCTCCCTGCGTAGCTGTGGGGTCCTCCCAAGGCTGCGGGGCCGCCCTCTCTCCTGGCCAGCGTTGGCTCATGTGCTCACCTCCTCCTACCCCAGGGTGGTGAAGGGGAGGCTATCACAGCACCCCACTGTCCAGGGAGGGTGCAAAGGGGGAGGCCAGGTGTGCTGGTTTGAATGTATTATGTCCCCTAAATGCCATTATCTTTGATGCAATCTTGTGGGGCAGAGGTTTTAGTGCTGATTAGATTGGAATTCTTTGAGTGTTTCCATGGAATGCTCCCCACCCAACTGTAGGTGATGACTCTGATGAGGTATTTCCATGGAGGTGTGGCCCCGCCCATTCAGGGTGGGCCTCGATCAGTGGAGCCATATAAATGAGCTGATGGACAGCGGGAACTCAGTGCAGCTGTGAGTGATGTTTGAAGAGGAGCCACAGCCAAGAGGGACACTTTGAAGAATGTACTGGAGCTGAGAGGAGCTTCAGCTTACAGAGACATTTTGGAGACGGCCTTTGAAAGCTGATTTTTGCTCTGGAGAAGCTAAGAGAGGACAAATGCCCCAAGAGCAACTGAGAGTGACATTTTGGAGAGAAGCTGAGGCCTAGAGAGGAATGTCCTGGGAGAAAGCCATTCTGAAACCAGAACTTTGGAGCAGACGCCAGCCACGTGCCTTCCCAGCTAACAGAGGATTTCCGGACACCATTGGCCATCCTCCAGTGAAGGTACCTGATTGCTGATGTGTTACCCTGGACACTTTATGGCCTTAAGACTGTAACTGTGTAACCAGATAAACCCCCTTTATAAAAGCTGACCCATCTCTGGTGTTTTGCGTCCCGGCAGCGTCAGCAAACTAGGACACCGGGGGTGCCAGTGCCCCTCCACCTTCACCCCACCCACCTGAAGGCCCCTACAGCCACTCAAGCTTCCAGGGGGCTGGGAAATGGGGTTTGAGTTTTCCTGCTTCTATAGGGCAGGAAGATCTGGAAGGAGGGGCTGGAAATGGTTTGCCACAAATGTGAACTGAAGTCCTCTCCACCACGGCCTGCCCTGCCAGGGTGAGAGGGGATGGATTTTACAGGGCCTGTAACCCGTCCCTGAGGTCACGGGTCACCGTTCACTGAGGAGCTAAACGCCTGCTCTGCATGGGCTGTGCTGGAACAAGGATAATCTTCTCAATATTAATTCATTCGTCCATTCTCTCAAAGATCAAAGACCAGTTTTTGAGTATCTGTCCACAATTGCCAAGCATCGAGATACAGAGTTGATTAGTGTGGTTTCCTATCACGGAGAATATTCCTTGTCTGTACAGAGCTTTATTAGTCAGGAACACTTTCAGCTGCTAGGAACAGAAAACTCAACTGACTTAAATCATATCAACAATTTATAGTTTACTTCAAATACTTTTGAAGGAGATGAGCAGAAGTTTGGTTCAGCAACTGCACAATGTTACAATGCTGGGAAATGATGGCCCTGTGATTTCCCTCGTGGTTGCCAGAGAGCTGCCACAGCTCCAGACATCTCATCCCTCAGGAGTGTGTCCAAAGGCAGTCAGGATGGTAGGAGACCTGTGTTCTCATGCTTCCCTCCTTCATCAGGGAATTTGATCTTCCACAGGGGCCACCCCAGCACACATCTCTGGAAAGTCACTGGCTGGAACAGTTGTGTTGTCACCACTGACTTGGGAGGTAGAAAAGTATCCGGTGGGCAAATGAGAGGGGGCTGGGAATTACCACTGGGTGGCCACTCGAGAGCGTGGCCATCAAGGTTTTACAGCTTTCACATACTTTCACATTCATGATCTCATCTGATGACTCAGTGGGACAAGCGTCCGAAACCCGAACCAGGAACAGGAAGCTGCAGTCACAACTGCTGCGTGGGGGAGCCTCGCTGAGAACTAATTTAAAGACCCTTTGAAGGAGCAAGTTTATTGCCAGGGTTTAAATGATATCATAAGACATTATGCCTGTCACATGTGCCTGTAAGAACCCAAACAGTAATTCAGAGGATTTTATAGTTTGGGAAGGTAATTACACGGTGAAAAAGGGATATGTGAACTCTAGGCCCAGCTTTGGGAAGACACTGGAGGATGGCGAGCCTCGGTTTCCTCTCTTGTAAAATTACATACTTGAGTTAGATTAAATGATCCCTAGACTCCTTCTTAAATATAAGTGGATCTGTATAGCGATGCTAGCAGTCATCAAGAGAGGGAACATTAGAGCCAGCAGCACATTAGAAATCATCCATTCTAACTGCTTTTTACAAATGAAATAACAGGCCCAGAGAAGTCACCATTTGTCCAAATTCACTCCTGTACATTAGAGGTTTGAGTCTTGGTGCATAACGAACCATGCTTTCACAAATAATTGATACTGCCTCCCAAGAAAATTTCTGAAATTCAGCCACCTCCTCTGCATTCTTTTCAATTTTAGGTAGACTTCTATGGTATTGACACTGTTTTAGTGGAATTCAGGGAATGAGATTGTTTAAAGTGCCCTTTTTAGTTGTAAGGTCTGGGGCAAATTACTTATCCTCTCTGTAAAATAATAATTGCACCTTCATAGTGAGGTTTTTTTCTTTTTTTTGGATTAAACTTACCAGATCTGGTGCAGTGACTGACACACACACAGCTGGGCCCAGCCTTGGGGGCTAGGCTTGTCGTCAGTGTCCCCCTGGCCTTCTGCTCAGGGCTCGAGATGACACCAGGTGTGAGAAGGTGTCCTGGACCTGCTTCCCCCAGGACGTGTGGGGCCGTGTCAGGATCTCACTGTCACTCGTTCGTGTTCCTGCGATTATCTTCTCTCTTCACATCTCAGGGCCATGAAGGCGCTGGCCAACACTGAAGAGTGTGGGAGACAACTGGAAGTCGCCCCAATCCTTATCAGGCAATCAGAGCTCAGTAACTGGTGACTTGTACAACAAGAAGTAAAGCTGTTTAGACCCGGGATTCTGCATCTAGGGTTCCTTCATGGCCTGTGGGGCCACTGGGAACCATCGGACATTTCACCCAAACTGGTTTTGCCAAGCTGTTGACACTCGGAGCCAGTTGATTTTTGTCCTGGGGGTTCCGCACCTTGTCGGGTGCTCAGCAGCAGGCCCAGCTTCTGTCCACTAGGTGCCAGCATCACCCCCCCGTGGGGACAACCAGAACCTTCTCAGACCTTGTCAGTGTGCTGTGCGCATGGGTGAGCCTGTGCATGACTCCCCCGGAACCCGCAGCGAGGCTCCGGTGCGTGTGCACTTTTTGTGGGAACCTCATCATCATCTTCCATAAAGGTCTATGACCTCAAAAGGGTTGGAACCAGTTCCGTAAAGCCGTGCAGAACAATGAGCGAAGGCAGGGCTGTCTCCAGCTGTAGCTGTGGAAAGGCGCAGGGCACCAGGGCTAATTACAGTTGTGCAACTTGAAAACTTATGATGAAATGAATCCCTGTTCGTTTACTACTTTCAAGTTCTTTGAAAAGGCCCTTCACAAGTCGTGGGTGGAGAAGAGGACAGTGGGCTGCTCCCAACACCCTCCTCAGCCCAGACGCCCACGTCACCCACCCAGGTAGGCAGAACTTCTAAGGGGTTAGAGCTGCTCACCTGCGAAAGAGACCCCTAGTCCCGACGGAAAATCAAAATCGGTTGTTTCTCAGAAAAGAAACCCATTGGTGGGATTGATTGGAAAATTGATCGGGAGGGAGAGAGGGAGAGCGCGGGGATGGAGAGGGGGAGAGCGCGGGGATGGAGAGAGGCAGAGCGCGGGGATGGAGAAGGGAGTGGGGGCAGCCTGTAAGGGGGGCCGTGGAAGGAGGAGGGAGCGTGGAGAGGGAGGGGCGGGAGCGCAAGCCGAGCCGGGTGGGGTCCGCGCGGTTCTGCCCGGCCTCAGGAGGGGCAGCTGCGCCCCGGCCCCGCCCCGGCTCCCGCCCCGGCTCCGCAGCGCCCACCGCCCACCGCCCACGAGCTGCTCGGGCCGAGGACCCCGCGCGCGCCTCCCCGGCCGCCCCGGCAGGCGGTAGGAAACCCGGCGCCCTCGACCCCCGGAGCCGCCGCTGCCCCCGCGCTGGGCCGAGCCGCGGCGCGGGGCGGGCGCAGGAAGGGGCGGGCTCGCTGCCGGCGCCGCCTCCCGTCCCCCGCCGCCGGCCCGGCCCGGGCCCGAGGGTTCCCGCCGCGCGGGCAGCGAGTCGTGCGCCGGCCGGAGGGGCCGCCCGAGGGAGCCGCCGGTGAGCCCTGCGCGGCCCCTGCCCCGGGCGCCGGGTCGGTGGTTCGGGGTGCCCGCCCAGGCTGCTGCTTTCCAGCCTCCCTGGCCCTCGGCGGGGCCGGGCCGGCAGGGGACCGGGGACCCCCTCGGGCCGGGGGCTGTGCCCGGGAAGAGCCCGGCTCCGCGGCCACAGCACCCCAGCCCCGGGCCGGCGCCGCCCGGAGGGGTCGGGGCTGGAAATAGGTCGGGGGGTAAGGGGGACCGGTGCGTTGACTGGAGCGCCTGCAGGCCGGGCTGGGGGGCTGCTGCGCGGGTTCCGGGGAGCGCCCCGAAAGGGAGCAGGTGGAAAGGCGTGCTGGGGTTCGCCGTAGAGCGCTGGGAAGTTCGCCGCTGACAGTCGCTCAGCCAGATTCCTTGGGATGGAAGAAATTCCCGCACGGAGGTCTGGGAGTGTTGGTGACGGTTCCCGCTGGTGGATGTGCCCGGACGCTCCGTACCGTGTGCTGAGTTTCGGTGCTCTGCAGTTGTAAAAAAAAATTATCTTCATTTATTCGGTTTGGGCTCATGCAAAAAGTCAATGCTCTGTTAAAGAGTCAGAGAAAAGTTGCTACAAACTATGAGCAGAATAATTTTGCAGGCCAAATAAGCAAACCATGGTCTGGTTCATTTATTTTCTTTTAGTATCCTGAATTATGAGTACTGCCAGTAAAGATGCTACATTAGTTTTAATGTGAGCACATGAAATGAATTCGCTGGCTTGGCAAGTACAAGTCAAGCATTTCTTTAAGCAAACAGCCGTCACAGGTGATTTGGGAGCATTTGTACGCATGGAGACGCGAACAAGCGTTGAGCTAGTGTGACAAAAGTTGACACTCTCGAAGTGCCAAGTGCCGGGACAAGTCTGGGTGGTTATGCAGTGGAGGCTGTAGACAGCTGAGTCGAGTTACCACTTCCCAGATGGTTTTTGACTTTTAATATTTCCTGTTGTTCTGCCAGGGACCCTCGGCCCTCGTCCTTGCTCCAGAAGAAGGGAAGTCGCCGTTCAGCAGCTCTGAAGAGTTGTTCGTTCTGCGGACAGAGCCTCCTGCGGCGCAGAGCTGCGGCTCACCTGGGCACCTGCGGGCCTCCTGCTCCCGGCCGGTGGACATGGCCTCCAGCCTGACCTGCACGGGGCTGGTGTGGGCCCTGCTCTCCTTCCTCTGCGCCGCCGCCTCCTGCGTGGGCTTCTTCATGCCTTACTGGCTCTGGGGCTCACAGCTGGGCAAGCCGGTGTCCTTCGGCACCTTCCGGAGGTGCTCGTACCCGGTGCACGACGAGAGCCGGCAGGTGGTGGTGATGGTGGAGGAGTGCGGCCGCTACGCCTCCTTCCGCGGCATCCCCAGCGCCGAGTGGCGAATCTGCGCCGTGGTGACGGGCCTGGGCTGCGGCGTGCTGCTCCTTGTGGCGCTGACCGCGCTCATGGGCTGCTGCGTGTCCGAGCTCATCTCCAGGACCGTGGGGAGAGTGGCCGGCGGGATCCAGTTTCTGGGGGGTAAGTAGCCGGCTGCATGGAGCCGTTGCCTGGACTCCCCGTCATCTGGGACCGGCCCTCTGAGCGGAGCCGTGGGGAGCTGGTGCGCCGTGGCCACGCTGAGGTTTTCTTGGAAACGCTTCATGGCGTCGAGAGCTCGCAAGTCGTGTCCATGCTTGGACGTGGCATCCCTGGCCAAGGTCCGCCACCCACGGCAGGCAGGGGCAGCTGGGGTGTTGGTGAGGCAGAAGGGGAGACAGACTGGGTCTGACCGCTTCTTGCTATCTGTTCCACAGTGGGCAGTGGGGTGAGCGCTTACTGAGACCCTAAGGTCCTTAGAGACCTTCACGGAAAAGTGGAAAAGGCTTTTGATTCAGCGTCTTCACCATCGGCCTTCGTGCTCCTTGGTGGATGTAAAATTGACCCTTGCCCAACCTTAAACTGATTCTCTAAACAGATGATTACTTTGTAAAATGAGAGGTGGGCTTGGTATTCACAGCTGTGAGGGTAACTATGGTACACGGATAGCCTGAGTCTTAATTGCCCTGTTAGACAGTCACTTTTCCATGTGCTCCGATTGAGACTTAAAATAGAGTATTTAGCAGATGATGTCAGATGTCAGCTGATTCCAAATGGACTGCATAGTTTCACTCACACCAGAAAGGGTCTGATTTGAGCTTGGGTTTCCTCCAAGTACTGCTTCAAGATCTTGGCTCATATGGTTCTAATTGTACTTTATATATTTTCCACTGTGCTTTTCACCTCCATTCTTCAAGCTGACTGGCTGAACTGGTCTGATTTATAATCTGCCCTGGTGAAATATGACAACTTCCATAGATAGTGCAGAGGGAAGGGAGATAAGAAGCCTGGGAAACTTACCAAGTGTATCTGTAACTTTGGTACAAAGTAAAGTTCCCGTTCCTCGTCTGTTTGATGTTTTCTTTTGTGAAGACTCCAGAAAAACAAAAAGTCAAAATGGACGGTTCTGAGATAGATTACATGTTAGAGAACCCCAACAGAATATTTCAGGCTATTAAAAAAAAACTGCCAAATGCTGTTCTAAGTAAGAAAATTTGTGTGCTAAAATGCAAATGGCAAAAAGTTTTGTGTTTTGAAACGAGAAAGTGTTGTTTGCAGCCCTTTATTGCTTTAGTGGATGTGACTTTCTCCTCATTTGCTTTTCCTTGTGGTTTTGGCAGTTTGGGGAGGTTACCGTCCTCTCTCTCACTTCGTGCTTCACCACCAGGCAGAGTTCTTCCATGTGGTGTGGATGTACATGAAGTACAGTGATGCTATTAGGAGTCGTCACTGAAAGTTGAAGTGTAAATCCAGAGTTTGGAAACGTGTCAGTATTACAGATTTTAAAAATAGAACTGATACCAGGAGCATTAAAATTTTTTTCTTTAAGAATCAACTTGGTCTTGCTGTTTGTGTTACACTGGGCTCAGGAAAAACACATAGGCAGTTCCATTTCCTCCTTTTAGGGCAAATGTTACTTTCTATTTTCTCTTCATTTTAGGGCAGGAACTACTTTTATTTCTGGCAGCTCAGGAAAATGCTTATGGAGAGAAATCAGTTTGTATTGATTACCTTTAAACATGAATGAAGGAAGGTAGCAGGGAGTGAAGCTGAGGGTGGTGAGTTGCATACTTGCTCTCTAAGCTGCGTGTAGATTTTTGGAATTACGTAGAACTAATTGTTCTACTTCCCAGAAAACCTGAGGGAAAAGACCGTAGATGCGTGTGTATATGTATACATTAAAGATCATTTTTTTCTTGGTAGATGAGCTTTGTAAGTGTTACTCACTTTATACTACAGATGTAATGTATTCCTAGCAGTTGCTACTCTCTCATTTCTGACAAAAATAATTCTGAACTGAAAACCTAAGAGTGTTATTTGGATTCTCATCTTCCCCAAAGGTTAAACATGAAAACATGAAATACGGAAAGGTTTGTTAGAATCTGCCCTTAATCAGTATCATTTCAAGGGAGTCCATTTGACAAAGATTGTTTTAAAAAGAATTCCTCTTATTGTTCATTTCATAATTGTTTCTTTTTATAAAAACTAGTGCTTAATAATTTTGTTTTTGTGAAAATTTTCATAAAATGGGTGGGTTTCATAAAGACCCTACAAAGGCCAAGCTGGGAAGTTCTGAAAGCCACGGGGCCCTTGCCCCGGGAGGGCAGTCAGCGGCGGGGTGCTCCGCTGAAAGGCTGTTTCTTGCTAAAAATGATTCGCCGGAAGGGTTATGTTTAGCTAAAGTCAGGACTGCTCCAAAAGCAACAGGAAGCAGGAGAATGGCAGAGAGCAGAGGCGTCCCTCCACCGGCAGCCTGCTGTGTGCAGGGTTTGCACATACGGTGTGACATCAGGCAGTCAAATCCCTGCAGCACTTTGGAACAGTTAAAGGACAGAGTGTCAACCTTAATTTTGAATTGCCTTGCCATGGTTGGCTAGAGGTTGAAATGTCACCTGTCAACTGATGGAACAACAGAAAATGAAACTGCACCAACAGAAGGAAGTCTGGGAGTCCATGACAACTTAGCACTTTTCCTAAGTATTCCTCAATTTTAATTGCTACCATCCTTATCTCAGAAGACATATTTTTAAGCTTTTTATTGTGAAATAATTTTACACTTACAGGACAGTTGCAAAAATATGACAAAGCCCAGGCAGAGAACTCCAACATACTGCACCCCCCAGACACCCATATCCACCAGTTTTAACACTTTGCCACCCTTGCGGTACCTCTCTCTCTCTACCAACTGTTTTCTGAACATCTGAGAGCAGGTTGCATACATTATGCTCCATGAACACATAATACTTGCGTATACATTTCCTAGGAACAAGCATATTCACTTGTAATCATCTTAATTGCAATTATCAAACATTGATATAAAGCTGGCATTCTGTATTCCAATTTTTTCTTATGTCCTAATAATGCCCTTTAGAACCTTTTGTCTTCCATCCTTAGAGCCCAGCCAGGATTATGTATTGCACTGAATTATCATTGTCTCTTTAATTTCTCTTTCTTTAATTGTGGAAACACATATACAATGTAGATCTTCCATTGCAGCTGCTCCCACACACCATTCAGTGTAACTCATCACATTCACAATGTTGCAGAGCCCTCACCACCATCCATCAGGAGAACTTTCCCTTCTCCCCAAACAGAAACCTACATTCATGTTCCTGAACTCCCCTTTGCCCCTGCCCCCCACCCCCAGTAACCTGTACTCTACTTCCTGTCTCTATGAGTTTGCATATTTTTTGATATTTCTTTGTGGTTATCATGGGGTTAAATTTAACATCTTAATTCTCTAACAGTCATGTGTGCTTTGATGCCAACTTAACAACTTCAACAGCACACATAAACTATTTTCCTAGAGCCTTCCATTCCCTACCTTTATATAGTTCTTGTTATAAATTATGTATTTGTATAGTGAGTCCAGAACCACTGATTTATCATTACATTTTATGCATTTGCCTTTTAGATCCTATAGGAAGGCAAAACTAAAGAAATCAAATAGTACTGGTATTTGTATTTACCCAGGTCATTGTCTTTACCAGAGATCTTGTGGCTTTCGTCAGTTGTCCAGTGCCCTTTCCTTCAACCTGCAGACCTCTCCTTCGCATTTCCTGTAGGGCTGGTTTAGTGCTGACAAACTCCCTCAGCTTTTGCTCATCAGGGAAGGTCTTGATTCTTCCCTCAGTTTTGAAAGACAGGTCTGTCAGATAGAGAATTCTTGGTTGGCAATTTTTTGCTTTCAGCACTTAAAATAACTCTTCCTGATGCCTCCTTGCCTTCGTGGTTTCCGATGAGAAACCAGGACAGTCTTCTTGAGCTCCCTTGTGTGTGATATGTTGCTTCTCTCTTGCAGCTTTCACAAGCAAGACATATAACAGTTTATTTACAACGTGGGGTGTTTGCGTTTATCCTCCTTGGAGCTCATTGAGCATCTTGGATGTGTACCTTCATGTCTTTTGTTAATTTGGGGAGTTTTCAGCCATGATTCCGTTGAATGTTCTCTCTGCCCCTTGCTCTTTCTTCTCCTTCTGGGACCCCACAGTGCGTACTTGGGTGCACGTGGTGGCGAGCACAGGGTCCTCAGGCTCTGTTCATTTTCTTCTTTCTACTACTCAGACGGGGTGGTTTCAACTCTCTTTTCACACTCCCTGAGGCTTTCTTCTGCCAGTTCCCATCTGCTGTTAAACCCTCTAGGGAATTTTTAATTTGTTACTGTGTCTTCAGCTCTGTTTGGTTCCTTTTTGTAATTTCCGTCTTTCTACTGATATTCTTTATGTGTTCATCTATCATTTTCCTGATTTCCTTTAGTTCTTTAGTGTTTTCCTTTAGCTCTTCAAGCCTATTTAGAATCATTTTTAAAAAGTCTTTTTTTCTGGAATGGTCCAAGTCTGGACCTCCTCATTGATGGTTTCTAATGTCTTTATCTTCTCATTTGCCTGGGCCATTGCTTCCTGGTTCTTTGTATGTTTTGTAATCTTTTGTTGAAACCTGGATATTTTGATATTTTAATATCTTATCCCTGTGTTTTGGGCTCTGAGGCAGCTGTTCCTTAAGCTTGTATCCAGCTAGTCTCAGAGCAGTCCCTGAACACCAGGAGCTACCAAGGAAAACCCCTTTCCCGGTCTTTGCAGATTGACCTGTGCTCTCCCTCAGGGCTGACCCAGGCAGTGAGTTTAGAGACCAGCTCCAGGTCCTTTCTTTGCCTGCGTCTTGTCTTGTGTATGTGGCCTTAGGAATTCCCCCACTTTCAGGGTTCCGAATGTCCCCTCTTCCCTGGCAAACAGTTTCCTCATGGTCCCAGGCTCTGCAGCCCTTTGCCCCAGGCAGCGCGACTGACTGCTGTCCCTTCTACCCACAGGGCAGGCCCTGGGACGGGATCCCCTCAGGCTCCAGCAGGCAGCTGGGCCTGATACACACATACCCAGTGTGTGCACAAGGCTTGCGGTGCTCCCTCCGAGGCTTGCGGTGCTCCCTCCAGAACTGGGGCCAGCAACCGCGCTGGGAGTGTGGGCCAGCTCTGCTTGTAAGCGGCCTTTCTCTTGTTCCTGCCTTTTTCTTGATTCTGTGCTTGCCATTGCTACAATCCTGTACTGTTTTCTGGCACTTTGAGAAAGATGTTTCTGCCAGTCCTTGCTGGTTGTTCAAGCTTCTGTGGGGGACGAAGCCCTGAAGCATCTCCCTCAGCTGTCTTGTTTGGGGTGGTGCCCAAAACTCGTATTTTTAAAATAATTGTTAAAAATCAGTGTGTGTTGAGTTTTACCCTCAGTTGAGTTCTCAAAAGGTAGGTGTAAAACCTGTGGAAATGTAATGTATAATGAAAATGTTAACGTGCATAAATTATGGTAGTCTGTGAGAAAATACAGTTTTAATGCCTTTTACACTTGCTGAATATAAAACTATGTGCTTTCACATACTGTTGTAGTGAGTACTTCTACTGACCTTTTAAAAAGTTATTATGAAAATTTTTCTTGTATTTATTAGTAAAATGTCTTTTTTACATGCTCTGTAAATGAAACATGAAAGCGCATTATGAAGACGTCAAGTCTAAGTTCTGCTTGCGAATGGGAAGCTCTGAGTTTGTGGATTTCATTTTGGGTAATGAGGGGCCCTGAAGAGAGCCCCACTTTTTCTTGTGATGTGTGTGTGTATATTACCCACTCTGGGCCCGCGTGTGGTCACGGATGTGTAGGAAATGGCACAGGCGGCTACTCGGTGGCAAACGGCGGCCCTTCCCGTGTAGACGCTGTTCTGTTCCGAGTCGCTGACTGTGGGGCAGCGAGGGCTGCCCGGGGCGAGGGCTCCGTCCAGTGTCCCTCCGGGAGCGAAGCCTGGTGCCATCTCGTTCGGGATGTGTGTGTGTGGGCCTCCCCTTCCCTTCAGGGGACGGCTGATGAGTAAGATCAATGATAGATTAGTACTTAAAAGGTAAGTGGGTGTCGGTTTATGAGAGACACGAGGCTTTTTAGTGACGGTGCCTTAACTGAAGGAAGTTGCTCTCATTTTTAGTCATCCAGGCACCAAGAGGGCCCTTCTTTAAACGACGCTTGCAGCTCACCAACCACCCCCGGTGCCTGCAGCGGCCCTGGCCTCGTGCCGCTGGCCGTGTGGGCTGCGTGGGCTCCAGGCCGGTGGTCCTCGGCCTTCCACTGCCTCCGAATCCCCTGGAGGGCTACTTCACCCCAGGCGGCTGCCCTACACCCCCAGTTTCTGCTTCTCTCAGCTTGGGGTGAGGCCCGATCATCGCGTTTCTAACCAGTTCTCAGGAGGTGCTGAAACTGTGGGTTCTGAGACCACACTTGGGAGCCTCTTCTAGAGTAGCCATTTCATGTTTTAAAAGGGGACTTTGGGCGAAGGGTTTTGTTCAGAGCGTGGGTGGAGTTAGTTACATTATAATCTGCTAGAAACTTCTCTAATTGGGCTGTAAAACGACCCCACCTCTGTAGCTGGGTTGAACACATCTGTGCTCCTTCTCTCCTTATTCCTGTCACAGCAAATTGTTTTCCTGGAGTTCTCTTTCTATACCTATAATACATATAGTAATACATTTTATGTGTGTTTAATACACATATATAGCACATATATGCATAGATGCACATATGGCATATATACATGACGTGCATATACAGAACATACATTATATATGGCATATATATATATATGTGTATACATATATAAATCCTCCAGGTACCATTCCCTACACCAGAAATAAAAATTCATAGGTGGAGAACCCCAAATGAGGCCTTAATCCATCCACTGAGATCTGCGCATGGTGGACCCTCAGTAAGGAAACTCTGGTTGACAGACCTGAGTACAGGCTGCCGGCTGCGATGTTGGCGCTGGGAGGGGCCGCGGCAGCCTCTGGGCCCCGAGCGGCCAGGTGTGTCTGGGACGAGGGGAGTCCCCAGGCCCGGAGGCACCTGCAGAGGCCCCACCTGCCGGCCACTCTCAAGGGAGCGAAACGGCATGGGTCTGAAACACGCCCAGGGAGACGATCTGCTCTTTTCAGTCACTGTACTCCCCAAGGCCACGGCCACGCCACCTTCACTCAGACGTCCCCACCCGTGGACACTGCAGGGGAGCCCCCAGAGGCCAGGAGCTGAGCAGGCCACGGGGTCGGAGGGCTCACCAGCGAGACGGGCCGGACGGGGACCTGGGGGCGCCCAGCTCAAGTGTGCCAGCAGCGCGGCTCCGAGCTCTAGATGGCCACTCATCAACGCCAGAACACCACGTTTATATGCTTGTATCTCATAAGGATCTTAAGTGAAGTTTTCAGAAAAATTAAGTGTATATTTAATTTTTTTAACATACTTTTATTTTTTTCCAGAAGAACTTGTTCTCTAAACCTTAATCTAGAAGATTTTTCCTTTCCTATGTTCTCGATACTCTCATACGAAGCTTCCAGGTTGTCTACATCATTTAAAGATTATCGAGTTCAGAATTCCACATAATATTCTTTTAGCTCTAGTGGGCCTATTCCCTGTGGGGAGCCCGAGCCCTGCCCCAGAGAGTGTTCCAGGAGTCCCGGGGGTCACGTGGAGCCTGTAACGAGCCCCTCAAGTGTGTTAGACGTACCCGGTCCGCAGGCCGCACCTCGACAGACTCAGGGCAGCATCTCCCTCAGACCTCGTGTCGCGTGATCCTGGGCCGGGAGCGGTCGCTCCGCCGTGTGTGTCCTCGGGCTCCTCCTGCTCACGCGGGTTTTGGTGACCGTGTGGTGGGAGCTGCGGTGATTAGGGTTGGTAATCGGCCTACGAGCAAACCAGCTTATGGTTGTGCTCTGAGAAGTCTGTTGCTGAGCTCAGGGGCTGCTGGTGGCGACACTTAAGATGGTGAATTGTGGGGCCCTTCCCTGCGCTTGGGCCTGTCGTGTCAGCAGCTACATGGGAACTTCTCCCGAGAATTGTTCAGGTCGGTCTTTGACGTGGTCCCATTCTCCATTTACATTTCTTTTTGCAGAGTAGAGTCTGTCTAAAGGAGCCATTTGATTTTTAAGATTTTTAACTTATTCCCCGTTTCTGCCAGCTGGTATAGCCATAGCCGGAAGCTGCGGAGGCCCCTTGGTGAGGATGGATTAGCTACGCGCACTTCGTCCTAATGCTGTGCTTCGCTGTCTTGTAGGGACGTGCTCTGGGTCCCCAAAGACACCAACCAGGGCGTGGGACTCAGAACCAGTCCCGCGAGAGGAGCTCAGGCAGACCGGGCCTCACGCCGCCCTGTGTGATGTCACCAGGTGCAGAGCACCCACACCCCACACACGTCGGCCTTGTGCACTCTTGAGACCCCCGGGTGTCCGGCCCCCAGCCTGGCAAAGCCGCCTCTGGGTGTCAGTTACAGTCAGAAAGAGCAGAAGCATCCAAACGCTTATAATTGGTGTCATCAAAATTGATCTTCTTGTTCTGTGAAGGTGTCCTCCTCGAGTGCGTTCTCAGTAATTCCCGAGGGTGCTGACAGGCGTTAACAGGGAAAAGCAAAGTAGTTTTGGGGACAAGTAGGTTTGAAAACGCTTGGCTCAGCAAAGTTAAATTGACACCCCCCGTGTCTGCTGGGGTCCAGTGCTGAGCGTCTCCCTAACCTGCTTGGCCCAGGAGCCCTGAAAGGATGGGGGGTGGGGGGGGGTGGGGTAGGGGCTGGGTGACCTCTGGGATAGTCCCATTTCATTCCTCCCCGGTGAAGCCGGCGGTTCCTTTTTGCAGCCGAGAACACGGAGCCTTAGAGGTTACATCTGGCGTCGTCTCAGTTCCTGGGGGAGGAAATCGCCGTAGCATCAAGCGCTAACTAAAATTCCGCCCTGTCTTGTATGTGGAATTCAGAATTTCTGGCTGTCATGAATGCTGTTTCTTGACATAGGTGAGCGTGTTTACTGTCCGTTTGGAGCTCTGTTGTGCTTGTGGTATGATAGAAGAATCTGTTTGCCAATTTAGAAAGTGACAGATTGCAGGCTATTGTTACGGATGTCACAGAGCAGAGAGGCCGGCGGGGAAGAGGGCCAGAACACCTGGCCAAAGCAGACACACTCTTTTTAAAGTTATTTAGCAGAAGAATTTGGATCCCTCATCATCATGTGCTGGCCAAGTTTTCCTTGTAAATATCCCACGTTGAGAGCCTCTGTAATAACCCTTTGTCAGGGCCGAAGAGGATGCTAATGGTCCCCTTAAGTGACAGAACCAAGGACTTGGTGTCCCTCAGAGACGCAGGGTAATGCCCCCGTTGTCCTGCTCTGTCAATCTGGGTTGTGCAGTGTCGTGACAGGACACGTGGAGCATGGTGAGGGAGCCCCGGGACGGCCTGGGGAGCTCGGGGGGCCCTCTCAGGTCCGATCCAGGTCTCCGTCCAGATGGCGTTGGTGTGGCTGATGATTCACCGCGGGAGCCGGTGGCACCCTTCCCTTTGGTGGCGCCCGCCAGGCCGGTGGGGGCTGCTCCTAGCACACACCAGCTCCACGGCTGACCTGCTCGTAACCTCCACAGATGGGTCACCCTCCTGTGTCTCGGATGTTCAGTAACTGGGCAGCACCAGATACCCTGGTCTCCTAAAACATGCATGCAATTATTGCTGGATGAAAAAAGACAAGTTTTATAGTTCTCCCTTTTTCTCTGATGTCCTAGCTCTTCAAATCGGGCAGGAACTATAATTTATGTTTTTCTTCTAGCTCTGCAGTGACTAGAATAGTCAATGTGGCTTTGTAGGTACAGTCAATACTTGGTGCATTATTTCTTTTTAATTATTTATTAACAGCACTATCTACAGGGTGTGCCCTTGTTCTTTGTCAAGGATGGGGTGGAACAGTGCTGTCGATATGGGGACATTTGACGCATTGTCCCCTTAGCTGAGGCTCCTGCGTCACCTTAGTCCCTGGAGAAAAAGTACTCATTGGCCACATGTTTAAAACGTCACTGCTGGGTATTCTGTTCCCTCTTCAAGCACGTGGTAAAAGCTGTGAATAATTCTGCAAAAACACCCCGAACTGTTTAACTTGAACACCGTGTTCCATGCGCTCACAGCGCGCATTGACGTCCCTGAGTTAACGCCCGCAGGACGAGCGCGGCGGTGGGTGGCTGCTGCGCTGGCGTGTGTGGCTCTGGGGGGTGTGGGGCGTGGTCCTGGGCACCCACTGGCCCTGTCGACGCCTCCTGTGCATCAGGGGCTGTGTTAGGGGCCGGCCGCGGACCCCGGGGTGCTGGCTCATGGTCTAGGGAACGTGTGTGGTTGCCCCCTGACCGGCCGTGTCTGAGGAGCTGCGATCCTGGAGGCCTGCGCCTGGCCCTGGGCGGGCAGGAGCCCCGGCCCCGAGGTCCTGGGAGAACCAGCTTCTCCGACCGGCTCCGCAGTGGATGCCGTGGTTTTCTGCTGGCGCCAGTTCTGAGCTGGCCCCTAACGCTTGATGGACGTTGTAGCGCTTCCATCACCTGCACTGAGGCCTGCGGGCGAGATCCCCATCGATGCAGCTGGGAGGGTCGGGCAGGGCCACCAGAGACTCCGGAGGGTCTCGCTGTTGACCCCACTCCTGTCTTGTCAAGAGCTTTCCCACTGGCGGGGGCAGATGCAGCAGCCACCCGTGCTCTGCTGTCCAGGGGTGCCCCCCGTGCCCCTCCCCTGTACCCCCATCCTCCACTGTCCAGGAGTGACCCCATTTGCCCCCCATGCCCCTCCCCCAT
>PVKY010003373.1:0-21931 GCA_004027775.1 Bradypus variegatus | reverse complement strand
CTTAATCCGCTAAGAAAAGCCATCAGGGAAACCAGATACTGAAATACTACCTCCTTCTGTGACCTGGGCCTGTTCTCATCTGGGAAAACCTGATTGGGGTGGCCTGGGAGATCAGATGCCTTGATAACAGAAAACTACAACCTACACTAAGAAAAACGAAGCTATGAACCAGACAAAGGAACAAACGTATACTTCCACTGAGATACAGGAATTTAAACAACTAATGTTAAATCAATTCAAAACGTTTAGAGAATATTTCACAAAAGAGACAGATGCTGTAAAGAAGACACTGGGCATATATAAGACAGAAATTGAAAGTTCAAGAAAACAACCAGTAGAATATATGGAAATCAAAGGCACAACACAAGAGATGAAAGACACAATGGAAACACACAACAGCAGATCTCAAGAGGCAGAAGAAAATACTCAAGAACTGGAGAACAAAACACCTGAAAGCCTACACACAAAGGAGCAGATGGAGAAAAGAATGAAAAAATATGAGCAACGACTCCGGGAACTTAAAGATGAAACAAAGTACAAGAATCTACGTATCACTGGTGTCCCAGAAGGAGAGGGGAAGGGAAAAGGGGCAGAGGCAATAATAGAGGAAATAATCAATGAAAATTTCCCATCTCTTATGAAAGACATAAAATTGGAGATCCAAGAAGCGCAGCGTACTCCAAACAGAATAGATCTGAATAGGCCTACGCCAAGACACTTAATAATCAGATTATCAAATGTCAAAGACAAAGAGAGAATCCTGAAAGCAGCAAGAGAAAAGCAATCCTTCACATACAAAGGAAGCTTAATAAGACTATGTGCAGATCTCCCAGCAGAAACCATGGAGGCAAGAAGGAAGTGGTGTGATATATTTAAGACAGTGAAAGAGAAAAATCTCCAACCAAGAATCCTATATCCAGCAAAGCTATCCTTCAAACATGACGGAGAGCTCAAAATATTTTCTGACAAACAGACAATGAGAGACTTTGTGAACAAGACACCTGCCCTACAGGAAATACTAAAGGGAGCACTACAGTGTGATTGGAGAAGACAGGAGTGTGTGGTTTGGAACACAATTTTGGGAGATGGTAGCACAGCAATGTAAGTACACTGAACAAAGATGGCTATGTATATGGTGGAGTGAGGAAGGTTGGGAGCATTTGAGACACCAGAAGAAAGGAGGCAAGATAAAGGCTGGGACTGTGTAACTACGTGAAAACTAGAGTGCTCAACAATTGTGATAAAGTGTACAAATATGTTCTTTTACAAGGGAGAACAAGCAAATGTCAACCTTGCAAGGTGTTAAAAATGGGGAGGCACCGGGGGAGGGATGAAATCAATGTAAACTAGGGACTGTAACTAACAGAATCATTATATCATGCTTCCTTTAATGTAACAAAGGTGATACAATAAGGTAAATGCAGATAAGAGGGGGGATAGGGAAGGCATGTTAGACACTTAACAGTGGTGGTGTTGTCTGACTCTTTACCATACTTTGAAATAAGGTTATTTTTCCTTTTGCTACTTCCCAGCTGCCATTTTCTTTTCCTCCTCCTCTTCTCTCTCTACCTTTTTTGACACTCCCTCCTGCCTGAGAAAGAAATGTAGATGTCCCTATATAGATAGTGGTGAAGGTGGTGAACACATAAATTTTTGATCATACAGAGAAACACTGATTGTTTACTTAGGTTGGAATGTATGGGGTGTGAACAAAACCATCTAAAAAAAAAAAAAGTAGGTGGATGTCAAAACCTCAAGGGCAATATACTGAGTGAAATAAACCATACACATAAGGACAAATATTGCAGGGTCTCACTGATAAGAAATAGTTATAATAAGTAAACTTATAAACATGAACTATAAGGCACCAAGATACAGGACGAGGCTTAAGAATGGGGAGTGGTTGCTCAGTAAGAGCAGAATGTTCAACTAGGATGAACTTAAATGTTTGGAAATGAACAGAGGTGTTGGTAGCAAGATGTGAGAATAACTAACAGTGCCAAATGGTGCGTGAATGAGGTGGAAATGGGAAGCTCAGAGTCATGTATGTCACCAGAAGGAAAGTTGGAGGTCAAAAGATGGGAATGTATAAAACTGAATCCTATGGTGGGCAATGTCCATGATTAACTGTACAAACATTAGAAAACTCTTCCATGAACCAGAACAAATGCATGACAATGCAACTAGAAGTTAATAACAGAGGGGCATATAGGGAAGAAATATATACCTATTGCAAACTATATACTACAGTTTGCAGTATTCAACATTCTTTCATAAACAGTAACAAATGTACTATACCAACACTACGAGTCAAAAATTGAGGGGGGTTGGATAGGTATACGGGAGGATTTGAGTTTCCTTTTCTTTTTCTTTCTCATTTTTTCCACCTTTCACTTTATTTCTTGTCTGGAGTAATGAAAAGATTCTAAAAACTGAACAAAGATTAAGTGTGGTGATGGAGGCACAGCTGTATGAGGGTACCAGGGGCACTGATTGCACACTTTGGATCTTTGGATAATTGCATGGTATCTGAACAATCACAATACAAATTAAAAAAAAAAAAAGTAAAACTGGCAAACTGGACTTCATCAAAATTAAAATCTCATTTGTGCAAAACACTGATAAGAGAATAAAAAGGTAACCCAAACATTGGGGAAAAGAAAAAAACATAAAGTGAAATGAAACGCAGAAAAAAAATTTTTTTTAAATGAATGACACAGTGAGCTATAGGACACGCCAAGCAGCCTAAAGCACACGTAACTGGAATCCTGAGAGCTTATTCTTCGAGAACATCAGTTAAACTGCTAAACCACTAGCCAGACTGATCAGGGAAAAAGAGAAGACACAGTTACCGGTCATGAATGACATGAGGCAGCTCTGCAGGCATTTGAGGATGGCAGGATAGGAGGAAGAACTTTAAGCAGATAAGCCAAACAACCTGGGTGAAATGGACACAATTCTTGACCGACACAAGCCACAGTGGCTCCCTCAAGAAAAAACAGATAATCTGAAAAACCCGACCCTATTAAAGAAACTGAATCTGTGGTTTGAAATCTTCCCACGAGGACATGTCCAGGCCCAGATAACCGGCAGTGAGTCACGAAAGAATTAAAGAAGAAATTACACCAATTCCACAGAAACCCCAGAAAACGGAAAAGAAAACAGTTCCCAACTCATTCTCCAGGGTGTTACCCTGATAGTGAAACCAGACACAGGTGTTATGAGAAAAACAAAACTAAAGGCTGAGATTCTGTATGAACATGGACACCAAAATTCCTAACAAAAATACTTGGAAGTCAAATCCAACAATATATCAGCACATCATAACCAAGTGTGCTTTATTACTGGAATGCAAGGCTGGTGCAACATTCAAAAATCAACCAATGTGATCCACCATTTTAAAAATAATTTTAATGCAGAATTAGCACATGACAAAATTCAACGTCCAACACTCGTGATGACGATGCTCAGCGAACCAGGAAGAGAAGCGCCCCGGCAGCCCGCTGAAGGGCCCTCACCAGTCCCAGGCCGCCCTCGGGCTCCATGGCACACGGCTGGTGGCCGCAGGACTGCGCGGGGCCCAGGGCCCGGTGCGTCCCCACTGTTCCTTGCAGATACCACGCAGGAGTCCCAGCCAGGCAACAGGGCGGGAGCGAGAAACAAGGGGTGCACAGATAGGGAAGGAAGAAACAAAACGGCCTCCGTGTGTGGCTGGCATAACGGCCTGCACAGAAAACCCCGCAGGGCCCTCCAAAGGCCTCCAGGACCCGCTGCCGTGTGTCTCCACATCAGCAGCCGTGGTGTGGGGACACCTGGAAGCCTTTACAACAACATCCCCGAAGTCGAACTCAAGTATAAATCTCACAAATAGGTGCAAAATCTATATGCTGAAAATTTTAAAACACTGATGAAGGGAATGAAAAAGACCTAAACACATGGAAAGACGCACACAGTACTCACGAATTGGAACTGAAATGAAGAAACAAGTTCTCCTCAAAGTGATCTATAGACTCAGCATAACCCCAGTCAGAATTCCAGAAAAACCTTTTTAAGAAACTGACAAGTTGATTCTAAAATTTGTATGGAAAGGCAAAGGAACTGCAATAGCCAAACAATTTTGAAAGAGAACAAAGCTGACTGACTACCTGATTTTAAGACTTCATAAAGCTACAGCAATTGAGAAAGGATGGAATTAGCAAAAGAGTAAATGGTTCAGAACAGAGTTCAGAAACAGAACCCACATACACGGTCAACTAACTTTTGATCAGGATTCAAAGGAAGATCAATGTAGAAAGGATAGTTCTGTCAAAAAATAGCACGGGAAAAATCAGATATTGACAGACTGAAAACAACATCAGCCCACACCTTGCATGAGATAAAAAGTTAACTCAAAATGTAAACCTAAAACTGAAATTTCTGGAATGAAGCACAGTAGAAAATCTTTGAAACCTTGGGCTAGGCAAAGATTTCCTAAGAGAACAAAATAAATTGGACCAAAATTAAAAACATCTGCGCTTCAAAAGATACATTAAGAGAATGGAAAGACAAGCCACAACCTGGGAGAATATACAGACAAAACACATATCTGGTAGAAGGCTTCTATTCAGAATTAAAAGAAAATACTCTCAAAATTCACAAGTAAGAAAATAGACAACCCAACTGAAAATGGACAAAATGTCTGAATAAACACATCACCGCAGAAGATACACAGGTGGCAAACAAGCACGTGAAAAGATGGCCAACATCGCTGCCGTTGGATAAACGCAAACGAAACCACATCACGACAAACTTCACGCGCACTAGAGTGGCGTGAACATGCGGATGGTGCCAGGTGCTGGAGGCGTGGCCGGGCGGGAGCGCAGGGCCACCGCGGAGCACGAGCCCAGCGACCAGCTCCTGGGTGTGACCCACAGAAGCCCACGGCCAGTGCTTAGAATGGCTTTACCTGTGACCGCCCAAACCCGGAAGCCGTCCCGACGCCGACCAGCGGGATGGTGCCCCCCCCATAGGACAGACGACTGTCGCAGTAACAAACGGGGGGGCTCCTGGTACTCACGACAACAGGGATGAGCCTCAAACACTAAGGCCACATACCGCATGCTTCACTCACATGACACTCCAGAAGAAGCAGATCTACAGGCACAGAAAACCAGCAAGCAGCTGCCAGGCCTTGGGGGTACGGAAGGTACTGACTGCAAAAATGGGGGGTCTTTTGAGGTGCTGGTGGTTATGTAACTATACATGTTTTTAAAATTCACAGACTTGGACCCCAAAATGGGTGAATTCTACCATATGCGTACAGAAAAATGGACAGACAGGGCTGTGAAAGCACACAGGGACTACTCAGGACCCGGTGCTGACAGTCTGCTTACACAAGAGCGCGTGGGAGCTCTTCGAGATGGGTGGGAGAAGGGCCGCCCAGCCCCTGCCCGCCATGCCCTCCACCTCTGCTCCTGCCCCTGGCCCTGCACAGTCTGGGGCAGCTGGGATGAGGCATGAAGCCACAGCCAGTGGCGCCATGGTCAGCTCGGCCTGCACCGAGAGGGCGTGGCTCCGGGACAGTGTGCCCTCGTCTCCCAGGGGGCTCACACAGGGGCCAGCAGGACAGCCTTCCCGCCCGGAGCTCGGCTGGCTCCCTGGGAGGAGGCAGCGTGGCAGGCAGCACAGTGGGTCCGGCACCCCTAGGAGCCCCCCACCCAAGACAGGCCCGCTGTGCACCGACTGCAGGTGAAGGGAGGCCTTGTACCTGGCAGGCGCATGGCAGTCAGGGGGCTGGACAGGGCCATGCCGATCTCCGTCATCCCGTACCGCTCCAGCAGCGTGTGGCCCGTGATGTCCTTCCACTTCTCCAGCAAGGGGAGGGGCAGAGGGGCAGAGCCGGACACCATCAACCTGCGCGGCACAGCGGGCGCGGTCAGTGTCCTGCAGAGCAAGGACTCCACGCGTGGCACTTCCTGTGCGCTCAGGGCAGGGCGCTAAGACACTCCTGGTCCAGGAAGTCAGGATGCAAACTAGCTGGGGTTAAAATTTAACCTCATTCTTTGAAAACAGTTTATTGAGTATATTTTAGAAAGCATGTAAGTCTCAAAAGAGATAGTTTAATCAAGACAAAAGAAAGTATTTTTAGGGTCTTTGGGGTGGCACTCATTTGCATGTAATTAAAAGGCTATTCACTATCCTAAGTAATAGCAAAAATAATATTGATGATGACGATAAAACCCAATTTATGGATAATACGCTCCGCCTAAGGAGTGGGAGGGAGCCGGAGGGAACGACCCTGTGGGGGCCATTGCTCCTGCCTCACACCTAAAGGTTTTGTGACCCGTTCAGCATGAAACTGAGAACATGTGAAACTAACTTCTCATGCATCATGCCTCCAAAGTGGCAGGCCCAGGGGGCAGAGGATTTTGTTTCTAGTTGGAATGAGGCCTGGCTGTCGGAGCAACATGCCCTGCGTCTCCTCCTGGACAATGTGCAGCCCCGGAGGGGTCCGAGTCAGGCGGGCCTTAGGGCCTTGGCCCCCACATCACCCCATTCCTCCCTCACTGATCTCACGCGGCCCAGGGCTCTGGGCTCCTCTCTGACGGCCACCAGCACTGGCCACATGAGCAGGCTGAGGAGACGGCTGGGGCGAGGGTGCTCATGTCCCCAAATGTCTGGACAAGGAGAGGGGAACGGCAGGTGGGACCACAAGCACAGCCACACCGGGTGTCTGGGAAATAAAGGCGCCCCCTCCTGCGCACCCCGTAAGGCTGAGGGGCCCAGACGCAGAGAGCACCTGCGCTTAAAGGTCACACCGACCCGCTGTGCCACGCCACGCTCACTCAGCCCCCTGCCCACTGGGTCTGAGAGGGTGTGCTCACCCACCGCCCCCAGGCAGGGGGAGAAACACATCACGCACCAAGGGGCCAGGGGACCTTCTGGGGGGCAGGAGGCGAGAGAGAGGAGAGGCAGCAGAAGGGCCCCGCTGAGCAGAGCGCAGAAAGCAGCTGGCGGGAGCAGAAGCCAGGAGGACACCCGCAAGCAGGCCAAGCCCACACCTCACAGTCACCCTCACACCCACCACCACCCATGCAGCTATTTTTACAGGGCCCAGAAAACACTGCTTCCTAAAACAGAGCAGAACTGACTGTTAGAAATGGAGTATGTGTACTGATCGTCAAGACTTTCTGGATGTCTTACCTAATTCTTTCTTTACAAACTGCGCGCACAAAATCCTGGACGTGAGGCTGGGTAAAATGCTCATCATAATAGTCCATCAACTTGCTGTATATTGTTGGCACTGCCATAAAGACATTGATCCGTGGCACTTCAGAACTTAAGAGCTTTTCCCAAACCTAAAGGGAAAAAGGAAGGACAGGGCAGTAAACAACACGCAGACAGACAAGCATTTGCAATGCCCCAGTTCCAGGGTGGGGCTCGTCGGTACACCTCTCCTTACCCAGGCACTGAAGGTGCCAGAGGGACACCACACCAGGGGGCCCGTCATTCGTACCGGGACACTGCCCCCTGCCCATTCCCACTGAGGTCACCTGGGCCACAGACACCATGGGTGTGCAGGGACAGCGACAGAGGGAAAGAGCTGGGCAAGGAGGCTCAGGCCAAGATGAGCCAGGGCGCACAGTGCCATCCCAGAGGCCGGCGTGCCGGGAGCCGGCCCAGCCCCGGCACAGACCAGCATCGGCAGAGGGTGAGTGCCCGGGACGCTGCGACATCTGCGTGTTCTCGCTTCACTGTAAAGATGTTTTTAAATTCCTCATCAGCTGAATCTCCATGTTATACTCCCTGAATTTTAAGGAAAACTGGTGCACCACATCTCATCTGGTGGCTTTCCGTGCCCCGGCATTCCGCTGTGGAATCCCCGAGAGAAGCAAGCTTCTGGGGTCCCCAAGCCCCCACGTCTGCCCTCGTCACACAGGGAGACACAGGCCAGCTGGCAGGGCCCACCACTCCATGGCTGCGTCTCCCGAGGGGAACAGCGCAGCGTTGCGGAAACGAGGAACCCCCGATGTCCAGTTCTGCCGTGTGAGCTCAGGGCAGACTGCGGAGGGAAACGAGGAAGGCAGAGGAAAGCGTTCCCAGACCCTAGTCTACCTAAGAAGGGAGAGAGACGTGAAGAGCTGCTTATGGAATGCAAACACACGGCTGAGGCTTTACAATGGAAGGGAAATGTAAACAGCTCCAGTGGTTACCTCTGAGGGGCAGAGGAGATGGAGGACCGGCGGAGAGAGAAGCCATATTTGTCTGAACAGAGCTGGTTGTGTAAATTGACTTTGCACCCAGATAAATGGTTTATATAATTTTAAAACAAAATTTTTCCTACATACAATACCTATGAACTGCAAGTAAAATGACACACATGAATCTAAACATGTGCTGAGTTGGCGGCTTACCCACTACCAAGAGGAAGTTTCCCGACAGATTTGAAAACACAATAATTTAACTGGAAAAACTAATGGAATATGCCCTAAGGATAAAAAAAGCTTCAAAAACCGTTTTTAGCGTATTTTAGCAACCGCACTGCTGGCAGTGTGTCTGCGTTCCTGAGTCTGTGTATAAGCCACAGGCGACATCGTGATGGAGCCGAGACTGGGCCCGGAAAGGAGGTGGCAGGGGGCGACCCACGCATCCAGCAAAGCCCTGAGGTCCCAGATGCGAGCTGGGAGAGGAAGGCATAAACTCATGATGCATTTTTCGTATTTCAGAAGTGTGTCTGTTGCCTAACTCTGACCACTGAGAAGGCCAAGAAATGACGACCAATCCGATAGCCGCGTGCGGCCCTGCCCTCAGACCACGGCTTCCAAAGCCTTTCCCTCCGAAGGGAACCGGCACTCTGGAAGGAAATGGCCACTTCCAGGTCTGAGATAGAAAACAGCAAGCGCACCTGGCACAGCCTGTCACGCCAGAAACCAAGGGAGGCATCGGAGGCTCTTGGGGTCGGTCACAGGGACTCAGAGCCGACCCAGAGCAGGTCCCACTGGCCAAGGACGGGACAACTTACCCCCCACAGAGAGACGGCTGCCATGGATGGGACACTTCAGACAAATGTGCTTAAATCCAGGAGTTTAAAAATGATTCTAAACAAAATGACCCCATTTCACCATGTGAAACGTAACCATGAAATGATAAGGGGAAGTTTCTCTACAGAAATATTCCAGTAATAAATGAAGAAGTAACAAAGGACTGTCAGCTTCTAGCTAGGACATCTATCGTTTTTGTCATTCCAAAAGGGGGAAAAAATGGATAATCTAAGAAACTCATAAATGTTTCAAAGATATCCAAAGTCCACACTCAAAGACAGATTAAAGGAACTAAATTCCATAGGGAAAAACACGGACACTTGCTAGGTGAGCAGAGACTGGGCTGCTCTCCTCCCTGGGGTGCGGTGGGAGCAGACAGGCCCCCCCAGTGAGCTTCCACAGCCCAGTGGGCTGCAGGGTGGGCCTGGTAGCTGTGGGGACCCCAGACGCAGGGCGAGCACACAGGATGGAAAGCAGAGAATGCTGGGATCCTTAAAACTGGAGGCAGGAACATTATTACACACAAGTCCGGGGCCGCCCAGGAGACATTTGAAACTTACATCACTGAGGTCCCAGAAGAAGAAAAAGAGAGAACGGGGCAGATGGTATATGTGAAGAAGTGATGGTTAAGAATTTTCTGTAATTAAGGCAATGTGAACCCATCAGCCAAAAATAGGCCAAAACAAAAGAAAGCCTAACCGGAAGCAGAGTGACTGCAATGACGGAGGCGGAGGAAGGGCCTGTGCCTCGAGCAGGCCCCCTCCCAGGGCTCTGCAGCTGGGGTGTCCCCCACAGCTGACAAGCCCCTGAGCCCTCCGGGGTCTCATGGCAGCCCCCTGGACTTCCAAACGAGCCTCTCTCAGCCCCAGCATTGCTGCCTGGCGGTGCCGGCTCACAAGGTTTCTGCGCTCAGGGTTCTCCTTGACTCTTAACCCCAGCGGAAGCCAGAGAGAGCGCCCTCCTTTGCAGCTCTGCACCTTTCAGGGGTCAGGGACACCAGGCCAGTGGGCAGCCGATCCCGGAAGGCTCATAAACAGCTGGACACGGACTCCAGCCCACCCATCCACAGCGCTCGTCTGGTCAACTCCTGACACCGAGGGAAGAGACGGGGCCGCAAGGAAAGGGTGAGCCCTGACCCCTGCCCTCAGTGCAGTCAGAAGAGGGAGCTCGCCCTGGGGAATCCAACCCAACCGATGAGGAGCAGCAGTGGGGGCATTCCCTCCCAAGTCCTGGGGGGCCCAAGGCTCCAACACTAACAGCCGCAGTGGGTGCTCGCACCTGGCTGTCGGGGATCCGCCTCCTGCAGGGACAGTGGGGGCGCACAGCCCTCTGCGGCCACCAGCTGCAACTGCCCTCACAGACCAGGAGCCCCAGCCACTGGGAACCAGCCTCAAGCACCTCCGCCTCAGCACCACCAACAGAGCATCCCAGAGCTGCGGCTCTGTGACCCCAGTTCTCAGGTCCCTTCCCACACTCACACATGCTCTGAGCTCCGTGAATAAGAACACTGCACGGGGGACAGCGAAAGGCAACAAAACCTACGGCCTTCTTACAGGAAGCTGCAGCCAACCTCCCCACATGGAGGGCCAGGAGGCCACTCCCACACTGCCCCCCACTTCATGGCCTCTGCACCCTGGAGAGCTCCTCTTTGCACACATGCAGCCCCAAGGCAAAGCTTCCTTCCCCGAATGACAGCCAGCCACGGACAGAGCCTCAGGCCTCCCAGCAGCCGCGTGAGCTGCCATTACCCTGCCTGGCACCGAGGCGCCGGGAGGTGAGGCTGCTGCTGCCACAGAGCTGTGCAGTGGCCTCTCTTCTCCCACAGCGAAGCCACAGCGAAGCTGTGCCCAGGTGCTGGATCCCTGCCCCACCTCAGCTCCCACGTCAGCCAAGAGCCGCGGGCCCTCTCCTGCCTCCTGCTCCCTCTAATGTGACTGCTAGGGAGGAATGAAAGGTTCAGGGGGGCAGCGGCTACTGAAGCCCCCACCAGAGCCATGTTCTGGAATCACTAGAGTTGAATGTGAGCTGGGAAGGCCTGCAACGTCCAGGCCCTGGGCCTGTGGATACTGCAACTTGCAGGGCCAAGGGGACTCTGTGGTGGGACTGCAGTAAGGACCCCGATGTGGGGGGCGTCCCTGGGTTACCAGCTGCCCAGTGTTCTCACAAGGGGGTGGGAATGCAGGAGAGAAGGCGGCTGTGTGATGACAGACGCGGGGGCTGGGGTGCAGCCACGAGCCCAGGGGTGCAGGCGGCCCCCGGAAGCTGGAAGGGGCCAGAACTGATTCTCCCCTGGAGCCTCCAGAAGGGACCCAGCCCTGCTGACACCTTTAGCCCCGGGACCCATGTCGGAGAGTTTGCGGTCACTGTTACGGCAGCGGTGGGAGACACCGAGGCGAAGGGGCCGCGAGCCCAACTCACCTTCTGGGCGCTGAACTCGGGCAGCATCACGCAGGTGGCCCCCACCCAGAGCGGGCACAGCAGCTTGTTGACCACACCGTGCAGGTGGTGCAGCGGGAGGACGTGCAGGATGACGTCGTCCTTCGTCCACGCCCACTCGCGGACCAGCCCTGTCACCTGCAGGGACGAGGCGTAGCTCAGGGTCGGCCAAGACCGGGGGCCTGATGGGCAGGGGGAGGCAAAGCGCAGAGGCCTGAAGGGAGGGCGAGGACCAGCCCAGGACCCGCCGGCAGAGGCAGCACGTAGGCCAGGGGTCAGCAGACAGAAAAGGCCTGACATGGGAGTCGTGGGGAGGCCCCCCAGCAGGCCCACCCCTCTGACAGCAGCCCCCTGTCCCCGGACGCCCCCGGCCCTGTGAGCTGAGGTGGCTCTGGGGGCAGCGCCAAGCACCCGTCTGGCCCAGCAGGGTGGCGACACCGTGACCCCGCTGAAGAGAAAGCAGCCCTGGGGCAGGATGCAATGTGGGTCCAGAGGCCCCGGCCGCCGCAGGCCACCCACCATGGCCTCGAGGTTGCGGTGGGTGCTCAGCACACCCTTGGGTCTGCCTGTGGTCCCGCTCGTGTAGATGATCATGGCGCCGCGGTCCCGCCACGCCCGTTCCTGCACCTCCTGTCCTGCCGGCTCCTCTGTGTCCCTGCTGGGGAGGGTGGGGGGAAGAGGCAACAACGGGACTCCCAGCTTTCGGACGATCGGGCTCAGGAGCTCCACGTGCTCCTCGCCTGCCACGACCAGGGAGCTCTGGGAGTCGCGGATGAAATACTCAAGCTCCGCAGCCGGGTGCTTCCTGTAGAGGGGGACTGCAATGCTGCCACTCATCCACGAGGCCCACAGCGCCACAACATAGGAGGCTTCATTGGAGCACAGGAAGGAGACCGCCTCCTCCCGCAGGTCCCCACTGGCACAGCCCCGCAGCTGCAGGAGCTCCTGGGATAGGCGCAGGCTGCAGCGGTGAAGGTCACGGTACGTGTGGTGCCCGTGCTGGTCAACGAGGGCAAGTCTGTCCCCAAAGGCCAGGGCTCGGGTGAACACCGGGGCGCTTCTGCTGGCGTGGGCGGCCGCAGCTGTGTGCAGGAGGCCCGCCCTGCCACAGGAGGCCACGGCGTGTGCCAGGCGCCGGGCAGCTGCCTGCGCGAGGAGGGACATGGCGCCGACAAACATCTCGCGGTGACGACCCAGGCAGCGCTGCAAGGCAGAAGGCACGAGGTTACCGCCGGCCCATCCTCCCCTCCACCTGAAGCAGGTTAAAAACACACTCGCAAACATCTAACGTCCCGAATGTGAAACACTCACACACTCATCCTTTGGAGTTTAAATGTCCAACAGCTCAGCTTTCTGTTGAATCTCATTAGTTCAGGGATTTCAAAAATACACAAGTGGAACCAACCAGGTGAGGTCAAAGAGAAGCCAATCAAACTCAATGCATTTAAGGTCGATTCTAAAAAAGGGTTTAAAAAAACCTGAGCCTGGAAAAATACTAGATAAAGGAGGACTGGCTAAGAGCCGCTGAGCGGACGCTCCACCCGCCGGCAGGGAAGCCCTGGGAGTGCCAGGAGCAGGGCCCCCCCCCTTGAAGGCCGCCTGGAAGGCGGTGGGGTTTTCTGCCCGGCAAGTGCACGTGTGGAGGGCAGTGGGGTTCTAAGCAGAAACTCAACACCTCCCTCTCCCACAAGGTGAATACTGAGCAACCTGCAGGAGCCAGAGCTGGGGGAGGGAGCCCGGGGACTGTGGCCTGGAGGCGGGGGGGGGCTTGGGGCAGTGCTGCCACCAGCGACAGCTCGTCTGTCTCAGCAAGATCCACTCGGGCACCTGGGACACCCCTGGACCCACATCCCCAGGAGCCACACCCCTCCCAGGACCCACCCCCTGCCAGGAGCCACACCCCCCCCGCCAGGAGCAATGCCTCCCAGGTGGGACCACACGGACCCAGGCCCATTGCCGTCACGTGCCCTCGTACAAGGGTATTTCATGGCCTAACGGCATCTGCTTTGTGCAGTCCTCGGCTGGAGTCTCCCTCGCTTGCTGAAGGACCCCTCCCTACCCACTGGGCAGAGGCTGGGTGGGCCTGTCCCTGGAGAACACCCACCTTCAGGGTGAGCAACCCATGGGGGCAGATGTGCGCTGGCCCATCAGTGCAACCCCAGGCCACGGCCCTGTCCGAGGGTGCCGCACCCCGCAGGCCTCCCTGTCCCTGCCCAGCCCTGGGGGACCCCGGCAAGGCCTCTTTCTTGGGGGGCATGCTGTCTCCTGCTGAGAGGGCCTCACTTTCCTCGCTCCTTCACCAACTTGCTATGGCGGAAGCTAACACATTCTTGTTTATTGTGTGTGCAAAACAGTTTTGTTCTCTGTTCCTGATTTATAAAACAGATTACACACATCTTATAATTATCTAACAAAACAAACCAACTCCGCAACATTCACAACTGCCAGGGTCAAAGCACGCTTTCCCTGGAGCTCCAGCACGGGGTGTGTCTTCTCGGGGTGCCTCCCCGCGGCCACACAGGGCTGCCACCTGCACCTCCTGTGCCAGGCAGAATCGCCACCTCACGGGCTGCTCGGGGTGAGTGTGGGTGCTCTCAGCGCACGGCAGGCTCTCCCAAGAGGTTAGCCTCAGTCGCACGTGGCCCTGCTGGAAGGGCGCACTTCAGGCTCAGGCAGTGAAGAGATGCCCCATCTGCACGTGGCCCCCATCTCTGCTGCCACCAAGACACCAACAGATCAGAAGAAAGCAGCCACCAGACGCCGTCAACACGGCAGACGGGGGTGAAGTAGACCGGGGCGGCTTCCCCGTGCTCCCTCTCCTGGCCCCTGCGAGCCTTCGCCACTGGCCCCCAGGCATCGGAAGCAAGGGTGTGGCAACGGAGCCTCCACACGGCGTTTCGAGGGCACACCCCAAGGCCACAGCCTTGCTGCTGAGAACAGGGTGCTACTGAGGTGTGTGACAGTTTGGATGTATTATGTCCCCCAAAACGCCATGTTCTTTGATGCAATCTTGTGGGGCAAACATATTTAATCTTGATTAGGTTGGAAACTTTGGATTAGATAATTTCCACGGAGGCATGGCCCTGATCATTCAGTGTGGGCCTTGTTTGGTTTACCAGAGCCCTATAAAAGAGCTCAGGCAGAAGCAGCTCGCTGCCGCAGCTTATAGAGACATTTTGAAGATGGCCGTTGAAAGAGGATGCTGACATTTTGAAGAACACCATTTTGAAACGCAACCTGGGAACAAGCAGATGCCAGCCATGTGCCTTCCCAGCTAACGGAGGTTTTCCGGACACCACTGGCCATCCTCTAGTGAAGGTACCCGATTGCTGACATGTTACCTTGGACATTTTATGGCTTTAAGACTGTAACTGTGTAACCAAATAAACCCCCTTTATAGAAGCTGATCCATCTCTGGTGTTTTGCATCCCGGCAGCGTCAGCAAATCGAACAAGTTATTCACTGGAAGTGGGGCTGGCTGGGTGCTGAGGCGGCCAGGAGCTGCTTGCATGAAGAGGGGAGCCAGCCGCCCCCTCCGCTCTCCCCACCAGGCACCAGAGCAGGTGGCAGGGGCAGTGCCTCCACAGCACCTCCTTTCCCCAGCACCCCCGACCCCAGATCACAGCAGGGGCTCAGGAGGAGCGAGCAGTCAGTACTCAGGGCAGCGGGAAACCTGCGGGCTGACCGGCCCTTCCTCCATTCCTGGGGCTTCCATCCCCTTATCACACGGTGGCCCCGGAGCAGCCAGCTGGCCCTTAAGGCACTTTCCATAGCTCCCCAATGCGCAGCCATTGTCTCACCCACTGACCCAGGAAATCTGATACAGAAAACTTCTCAAATAAAAATGAGAAAGGTGCATCCTTTTAAAAATTAAAGCTACTGGCTCATAACAGGCTTATGCAGATGACAAAGAACTGGGTCCTACCCGAAGTAAGTGCACGCTGAGCTGACGCTGGACATGCAGCCCGATAGCGCCGCTGCAGGAAGGGGTCCTCCGCTTGGCATTTCCACTGACTCCTGGGTCGCTGCTTGGTACTGAATCCCCAGGAGCAGCTTTCCCAGGGAGGGCCCCTGCCCAACCTCAGGGCGCGGCAGGGTCAGGCTGTTGCCAGGGCAGCGGCCTTCAAGCACAGGTGGCGAACACACCGGCTCCGACAAAGCCATCTCGCCAGGCCTCGGTCTGATGCCTTTCAGGAAAACGCGGACACAAACGTAACGAGGAGCAGAGGGATCCCTGCAGAGGCTGGCATGGGGGCTATTTTGGGAGCTGACGCTACTAAAGCATTCCTCACTCCTCCAGTTGATTGGGGTTTGAGACTGCGCGGCAAGCGTTTCACTTTTCCATCTTCGGCTTCTAGCCCATGATGGAAAAGGGCTTTGTGGCCTCAGGGCAGCCTGGAGAGGGGTGTGGGGTGTGGCCGCAGGCCCTGCTCACATCCAAGCACAGCCCCCTTGGCCTTGGTCTCCTACGTGTTTCAGATGATGCACTGCAAAGCTCAATCCTGCTGTCCACTGTAAAAGCACAGCCAGCCTTGAAAAACTACATTTAAAATAAGAAAAAGAAGGGCAGGCTGGATGACGCCTTCCAGCTGTGAAATACTACCTTACAGAGACAAGACCCACCTAACAGAGTGCTGATGCTCAGATGAAAGACCTGGCATGTGGTGAGCACAAAACAAATGGCCGCGCTGTCCTTAGCACAGTGGCCACACCCCGTGGAGGCTCAGCGGAGCCACAGGATAAAGGTTACTGGGTAAGAAGGATACTTGCATTCAAATGAAGCGGCTGTTTCCAAATGAATAAAAAGGCACCTGATCTCAACACCACACCCAGCCCACCCCCCCCAGACGTGATACCTAAAGGGGACCCCCAAGAGCAGTTCCTCCTGCTTTATTGCTCTGATAATGGTATCGGGGCAGGAGGAGCAGACCCCCTTGTTCCTCAGTGGAGACCTTCATTTCAATGATGCCTGTGGTTTTGGGGGGTTGCTTTCAAAACTATATTTGTAACTAAGAGACACTCAGACTGCATTCACAGGCTCTAAATTCAAATTAAAAAAAAAACAAAAAAGGGAAAACACACTTAAACATACTTCCCTTTTAGGAAGTAAAACACCATTTAAAAAAATACCAACAGGAAGGGCAAAGCTTGCTGCTATTTTAGACCCAGACACTAATCCACCAATTCAGTCTGCCACAAGGAGACGTTTCAGAGAAAAACGTGGTGAGAGCAAGGGAGACCTTGTCTTCCAAGTCACAGCACAGATGCGGGGAAAGTGCTAGACCGAGTCACAGTTCCGCCATGACCAGCTCAGCCAGAATCAGGGAAGGCCGCTGGACCAAGAGTCATGGTTCCCACCATGGCCAGCTCAGCTGGACGCAGGAAGTCACGGTTCCCACCATGACCAGCTCAGCCAGACGCAGGAAGTCACGGTTCCCACCATGACCAGCTCAGCCGGACGCAGGAAGTCACAGTTCCCACCATGACCAGCTCAGCTGGACGCAGGAAGTCACGGTTCCCACCATGACCAGCTCAGCCAGACACAGGGAAGGCCGTGAGACTGAGTCATGGTTCCCACCATGACCAGCTCAGCTGTATGCGGGGAAGACCACTAGACTGAGTCACGGTTCCCGCCATGACCAGCTCAGCTGGACACAGGAAGTCACGGTTCTGCCATGACCAGCTCAGCCGGATGCAGGAAGTCACAGTTCCCACCATGACCAGCTCAGCCAGATGCAGGGAAGGCCACGAGACTGAGTCATGGTTCCCGCCATGACCAGCTCAGCCATGCAGGGAAGGTCACTAGACTGAGTCACGGTTCCCGCCATGACCAGTTCAGCCAGACGCAGGAAGTCATGGTTCCCACCATGACCAGCTCAGCCGGATGCAGGGAAGACCGCTGGACCAAAAGTCACGGTTCCCACGATGACCAGCTCAGCCAGACGCAGGGAAGGCCGCGAGACTGAGTCACAGTTCCCGCCATGACCAGCTCAGCTGTATGTGGGGAAGACCACTAGACTGAGTCACGGTTCCCGCCATGACCAGCTCAGCCGGCCTTGGGAAAGTCACAGTTCCTGCCATGACCAGCTCAGCCAAATGCAGGGAAGGCCACGAGACTGAGTCACGGTTCCCACCATGACCAGCTCAGCTGGATGCAGGAAGTCATGGTTCCCACCATGACCAGCTCAACCAGACGTGGGGAAGTCACGGTTCCCGCCATGGTCAGCTCAGCCAGATGCAGGGAAGGCCGCTAGACCGGGTCATGGTTCTCGCCAAGACCAGCTCAGCCGGATGCGGGTAAGTCACGGTTCCCGCCATGACCAGCTCAGCCAGATGCAGGGAAGGTCACTAGACCGAGTCACAGTTCCCGCCATGACCAGCTCAGCCAGACGCAGGAAGTCACGGTTCCCACCATGACCAGCTCAGCCTGACACAGGAAGTCACAGTTCCCACGATGACCAGCTCAGCCGGACACAGGGAAGACCGCTAGACTGAGTCACGGTTCCCGCCACGACCAGCTCACTCACCTGCTCAAAACCTTCCCAGCACGTGACTGACAGTCTATGCTCCCGGCCAGCACTCAAGGCTAGCGCTGAAGACCTCCTCAGCCTCAGCTCCCACCTGAACATTTCCCCCCTCCCTAGACTCCCCAAGCGTTCAATTCCTGCCCCTGATCCCTGAGCTCTCGTGCTTTCCCTCTTGGCAAATTCCTAATCCTCTTTCAAAGCTCAGCTCAAATACCACGTCCTCTGCGAAGCCTTCCCCCGGGGTGGGGGGTGGCTGCTCCCTCCTGCCTTCCAAACACCTCGCATGTATACGTGGGGATCCTCTGCTTACACATCCACCTCCCCAGGGGAGACAGACTTGGAGTCCGTACCCCTGCACCTAACAAATGCAGGAGCAGATGTTACACAAACAAAAAACAAAGCTGATTTCTGCAGGACCAGGGGAAAACGGAAATGAACTCATTTTGGACACAACAGAAACATTTTAACTCTAAAATGTTAGGTGACGGAGTAAACGTGGCCTCCAGTCCGGAGGGCCCCCCCAGCAGTTCCCGGGCGCCCTCCGGCCCCGTGCACCGCCTGGCTCCCGTCTGCACACTCCGCGCCCCGACGCCCCCCACGAGGCGGGCACAGCAGGAAGGTTTCCCGGGCCGGGGCAGCCCGGCGACCTCGGAGAGCCGGAGGCGGAAGGAGGACGCAGGGGTCGGGGAGGGCGGCCTGCGAGGCAGGAGAGGCCGCCGCGCCCTCCTCGCCCACAAGCCCCGCAGCGGGCGCACGGCTGAGGCCGCAGGGCCTCCTTCCCTCGCTCGGGCGGCGCGGGCACTACCTCGGCTGGGCGCGCGGCCCTCGCCGCCTGCTCCGGCTCCGGGGGCCTGGAGGCTCCGCCAGAAGGGGCGGGGCGCGCAGCCCGGGTCCGGCGCCCAAGTGCGTCCCCCGGCGCGGCGCGTCCGGTCGCAAAAGCGTCCCCCGGCCCGGCGCGGCGCGGCGGCGGGTTCCGGGCGCGAGCGTTCCCCCTGGCCCTGCCCGATGCCCGGGCGGAGCGACGGGCCCCGCGCTCGGGAGGCTCGGGAGTGTTTTTAGAGAATAAGCTGCCTGTCCCTCTGCCGTGGGGAAAGGACAGTGTGGCTGGCAAGCGATGAAGGTGCCACGGCGGCGCTGTCTTCTGTGGCTGATTTAAATTTATTTTAATTTAGATTTAAATAGTTACGATATCTGCTGGCTACCCAATCGGACAGTGGGACTCTACACCAAAGAGTCTCAAAATTAGAATTAGTAGGGGAACTTGTTAAAATACAAATTCCCGGCCCCCCGACTCCTGAAAGGGCCCCTGGGGCTGACCTGCTCCTCTGCAGAGCCGGGAGCCAGCCGAGGCGTGAAGCTTGCTCCTCAAGACTTGGGAGCGCGGGTGTCAGTATTAGACCGACTGTTAGATGTTATAACTTCCTGTACAGGAGAAGCGAACATTTAATGCCAAACATAAAAGCCCACTCCGTTGACTGGAATGTATGAATTTTTTTCTAAAGAACAAACAAACAAAAACACAAAAGCTGCACTATCAAATAGTAAGTGCAGATCTGTGGAATCGGGTCCACGCTTCCTGTAGTAAATGTACACGTTTCCATGCCCTTCTCCCTCCCAGGTGACGATCACTGTTTGGGAGGCATCGGATGTGTCCTTGGGAAGCCTCAGGTGCCTGAGGATGGCTTTCCTGGGATAAGGGAATTGGATCTAGGCAAAAGTTGGTAACGCTGAGCCCCGTCCAGTGTCATCTACAAAGTCCAAGTAGTGTCGTCAAGACAGGTCTGGTTCTGGAGTCAATGTACTTCTGTGCACCGCTGCCTCTTTCCCAGACTGGGAGAGGGGCTTGATCCTGGAAACACAAATGTGGGAGAAGGGACAGTTGAAATTAAAACCTTGGTCCCCAAACTTTCCGTGCTTAATACTCTTTCCCCGCACCCCACTTCTGGTTTGACAACTCACAAACATGAGCAGACTGTCAAGAATTACCAGTGATAAAGGAAAAACTTTTCATGCCTGATAAAAATAGTATAGGAAAAGCTCTGGGTGCCCCTCAGAGCCAAAAATAACCTAAACCCTCTTAGGTTTCCCTCTATCTTTTGAAATTTGAAATCCCCACCAAGGCAGTTGACCCAGGCAGGCAATCCAGCCCCTAGTTCACTACCTTTGGCCCAAAACAAAATGAAGCCCACTTGCCCTGAACCCATCCCTAGAAATGGACAAATCCTGGTCCAATCAGTAGGAGTCAAACAACTTTACTATGTCTATAAAAATCCTTTGCCATCCCTAGAAACCCGAGGCCACTATTGTTCTGGCTTCTTTTGCTGCAGCAAAACTTTGGTGTCCCAAATAAAATGCTGTGGCCCATGTGCTCAACCCCAATGTTTCTTTCCCATGCCATTTAGGATCTCACAGCTTTATTGAACGATTCATGAATCATGCAACATCCAATTCAGAAAGTAGAAGGGAGCCCTGCTGAGGGGACCGAAAGGGAAAACTCCTGTAGGACAAACATGGAAACAAATGAGGAAGTGTTCTGATTAGCTGACATGATGCTTCTGTTTTACTTGGGGGGTGGGTCATACAAAGCTGGGAGCAGGAGGTTGCTTAGGAATGAGGAAGTTACCTGGTGATAATTGATAAAGATCTGTCTGTATTTAAATTCGGTCTTCTGGGCAGTTGGGCATTCACAGGAAATAGAAATTTGCCATAGGGCTTAGGATGGTGCCTCCATGTTGGGCCTATCAGATATTTGGGGACAGCGACCATGCGGATGAAGACGACTCCAAAGCAAGCCCCCGTGAATGTCCTCACAGAGACAAGTGGTGGTGGTGTGGTCCCCAAGAATCATGAACAAGGCGCTTTGGGAAAGAGCATTCAAACAACAAAAAGGAGCTCTTGGAAATGAAGAACATGATTAATTCAACTGAAAACCTCAGCAGAAGGGCTGGAAAATAAAATTAAGGAAATCTCCCAGAAATAGAACAAAAAGGACAGGAAAATGGACAACAGGAGAGTTAAGAAAATCCACGGACAGTCCAGAAGGCCCAATATGCAACATTTCATGGTTGCAGGAAGGGGTAGCAGAGAAGCAAGAGGGGAAGAAATCATCAAAGAATTTTAAGAAAATGAGCAGAGCGAGAAGGCACAAGCTTCCAGATGGAAGTGCCACAGAGCGCCCCATGCAATGGGTGAAATGGCCCCTGCCGACCCAGCAAATGGAGTCGTGACTCTCAGAGCACAGGAGCAGGGAGACCCTAAACTGCCCACCTGACTACTCCACTTAGACGCCCAAGAGACAAGAAAACCTGGCGTGTCCCCGCCTGAGCTTGGGACCTCCCTCTAACCGGCGCCCCCCACAGCCTTTGCCGGCCACCCCTTCAGAACTGGTTCAGAGCCGGCTGCCTCCCAGCACCCCCACTGTGACCACCGGCCAAGCCCCTCGGCCCACCCCTGGATCACTCACAGCCTCCTCTCGTCTCCCCGCTTGCATCTGCCCACTCAGTCTAGCCCCACCCCAGCAGCTGGAGGAACCCTCTCTTGAACCCTGAGTCAGATCCTGCCCAGAACCCACAGCGGTTCCAGCCAAAGCCCCAAGCAGCCCATCCCGGCTTCCCTCGGCCTCGATCCCCAGCTCCAGCCACGGATCCCAGCCTGGCCGGGGTAGCGGGTCGTCTTCAGGAAGAGGAAACGGGTCAAGTGCCTTATCTGCTTACATATGAGAGGATATTTGAACACTAAGGTGGAGTTTGAGGACAGAGGAGGCATAAATACATAGAAAACCAATCAAGAGAAAAATAATGCCATGATTAAACACTGGGAAAACAGAAAGTTGTGCAGGAAAGGAAAAGCTATCCAATTATATTAGGAGGCTCTGTTGTCAATAGCATTTACAGAAGTACAATAATGTAAATATCCACTCTGTAAACACGGAAGTGCAAACCAAGTTTA